>OMKY01248038.1:3947-15102 GCA_900302395.1 Bregmaceros cantori | reverse complement strand
TGTATATTGTCGGGATAATTAACGGTTCATTGTGTGAGGGGGGGTCATAATTGGTCAGATTTTGCATTAATATTTTTTATTTCAGCTCCCATAGGATCCCATTCATTCTGACTCTGTCGTTGGTGCCCCTAGCGGACAGTACCACCGGAAGAAGTCGCGTGTGGGGTGTCTCTCGCTCATATACTACTATACTAACAATGGCAGCGTGCAGTCGGCGGGCACAAAAAAGTTTGATGAAAGCAATGGGATGACGTCATGCACGCTGCGTCTACTTTATATACAGTCTATGCGTTTTTCACACCTGCCGCATCCAGACACCAGGTGTGAAAAACAAAATTGATTCACTTTGAAAGGCGTTTTTCTTTTTTTTTGCGTTTCTGGGCCCAAAAACGTAAAAAAAATAAAAGGTTTTTCAATCTCGTGTGGACAGCACCTAAGGTGTGACAGGTACAGTATACAGGGTCAACTCTTTAGAATTCTAAAAAGGGCCTTGGGCACTCCCCTGACCACCTGTGGGGTTCACATCTTTTTACAAGTTACATTGTGTCGCCATAAAACCCCTAGAGGCTGGGCCTGTGATCGGGTTATTAAAGCTTGTTTATTTTTTTGGTATAAGAAAACTGTAATCTTGGTCGTCACTTCAGCGATCTCCCATAATGGAACTTGACTTCAAAACGACGACAGTTAAATACGCAACTTCCCATTCTACCATCACAATAAGAGCAAGTGGCGCCACAGGGACACACCACAGTACAAGGTCAGACAGGCTGACACCCAGTTAGCACCCGCTCCCGCCACCAGCGAGAGTGAAGGGGTGAAAGAATGAGAGGGCCAGACAGGTGTATGCCCCAACATTTACGAGACCACTACTACTACTACTGCTGCTGCTGCTGCTGTTACTACTACAAGGGTCCTATTCCTGGACACCCTGATTTATAGAGGCAGATGTCCACACAGAAGCACCACCGCTACGAGCAGAACGGAGGATGTCCATTGATGACACACGTTGACACACAGCCACGTTGAGTTGGGCTCATGACCTTGCTTCAGTGGACTTTCAGTCAAATGGGCCTTGCTAACTTGCATTTTTTGTAGCCACAACCGGCCACCTTGGAAGGAAAGGAATTCTTTCAACTTCAAAATGGACAAAACCACCCTGCAGACCACTTCTTCACTTTTCCTACGGTAAGCGCTTAGTCTTAACAGAGGTTATAACATAAAAAAGCAGTCAGCATTTAGTTAACCTGCTTAATAGGGTTGTTGCACGTAATGTCATGGCTTGGCAGCGACAGACATTTTGCTGGTATCGCGCATGGTGATGTATACACAGGGTTGGGACGGTTACCTTTTTAAAAGTAATCTGTTACAGTTACAAGTTCTCATTGAAAATTGTAATCAGTAACGTAATCCCGTTACCCAATTTTAAAAGTAACGTAACGGTTGACTTTTGGATTACTTTCAAATAGATTCAATAAAATTAACTGAGGTCAATTCAACCCATACTTTATATGAACAAATATGTTTCATCAAAAATATTTCAGTATGAATTCTCCATTTCCGTCCCACCTGACCACGCAGTCAGTTCGGTTGAATCCAGGGATTGACGAGGCCTTCTCCCCTGGTGAACCTAGTATCTGGAGAGTGGTGTTGATGTCAACCTCAGAGGTACGGGATATTGACAGCTCCATCACCTCACTGGGTATCATTGGAGTCTCTCCTTGAGCCTCGTCCGTCAAGACGGAACCTAGAGAAGACAACATGACAAAGAAAAAAGCCAATGAAATGCATGCAGCAAAAGCTTCATCAATTTGGGGGGGCGCGCGGTGGCCGAGCGGGTAGACTCTCACGTCGTCCCCCAGACCATAGGTCGAGCAGTGTGCAGTTTGAAATCCCCCTGTCCGGCTTTTCTGCAACGTCACAGCTTCGGCTGTGATTCAGGCGCTATATAAAAACCTGTTGAGTTGAGTATATAAAAGCTTCATCAATTTCTTTAAAAATGTACTATTATAGTAAACTACTCCAAAGCTGCTGCTTTGAATGGGAATTTCGTAAAAAATGATTTGCTGCCAGCTAGTGGCCACTATGTTGTCTCCCTTGAGTGCAGGGGTCACCAGCCCCCGGCTCTTTGCTTAACTCTTTCCCAGCCAAAAACGCTAGTCTCGTTTTTTTTAACATGGGCCTAGTTTGCCAAAAACGAGAATTTCCGTTTTATTGTGGTTTTCTAACCTAGACAACCTGGGCCATGTTCTGACAAAAAAAATGGTAACTTTCCTATGTGTAGAACCTACCCAAAAGTCACCATAAACCCAAATTCCAAAATCGATCCAACAAGCATTGATAGGAAAATAGCGTCTCTCTATATATCGGGCGCGCCACCACCAGCTGTTTCTCATAGCGAGCACTATGACGTCACCACCGCTTCAACCTCCTCGACTTCCGTAGTGGACATTCACGTTTATACAACCTATGGTGGAACAAAAACACACCTTGAAGACACTGGTGAAGAAATATAATGATAAAAGATAATGATTCAGGCACCAGCCGGACGTGTCAGCTGCTGCTGCTGCTTCCCCGCCCCCCAACCCCCATCTACAGGACTAACCTGACACACTGTTTGGGAACGATGATGGTGAGTAGTTCAACTTATAGTAAATATAAGTTTAGTACAAGTATAATATAATGTTTGGCGATCATGAACTTTATTGCCTTGTATGTGGTTTGATATTGCGTAATGCTGGGCTCGGACGAACACAATTCCTTTTTTACTGGTCTGCGTTCCACCGCGCGCCGTTTTATCCCGAGGACGGTGTTCCCTGTGTGTGTGGACGCGCGCTCAGGCTACTCCTACAACAGTCTGCACTTGCGAATGCAATGTATCTTGTGCGCGACTGACCTGTGTAAGCAGTCGTCGCCACAATTGCATTTTATTACATGTCAAACTTTCAAACGTACACTCGTCTGCGTTTCACTATGCGTTTCGCTATGTTTTGTCAGAGATCGGCACGCGATGCTATTGATTTTGTAGTAGTACTTTTTGTTTTATCATCATTGTATTCATGTTCGATATATTCCTATGTCCAACACAGGTCCGTTCCCGGAGGAGTAAAGCGTGGTGTACCGTGACGTGACGCGGTATTGCTGTTCTGCGTGCCACATGGCCCACACAGAGCATGGCTTCTCTCTATTCCACACCAAGTTGGCAAATGCCACATAAAACTTTTGTCTCTATCAGCCCTCCATTTTTATATTGACTTCATATAGTTTATATGCTGCTACTATGTCAGTGCTCATGTGTTGTATTTTAAAATGGCACAGAAGCCCCCTTGCACAAAATGCAATTTTATAACCTTTTCATAAAGGTTGAAAACAATGTTGAAATAAATATTCATGCTAAATGTGTAATCAGTTTATTTTTTAATGGATATTTTTCATGTTTCAAGTCAATTTGTCAATTGAGTCAAATCGTTAGTGTGTAACACATCAAACTGTTCTGTGATATGTTCATGAGGTACCCTTCCCTCTAATACATGAACATATATGCTGTTACATTACTAACAAAAGTAATGTATACAATTGTAAGATGTGCTTTTGGTCCAAAACTGGCAAATGACGTTTTTGTGTCACATCTGGGTTACCTTCTGGTGGTTTTCCTCAATTTTTCCATCCTACTATTTTGAAAACCTCCCCATATACGTTGAAGGCAATGTTGAAATAGATAATAATGATATAATTTGCAATCTGTGTTGTACTATTTATTTTCAATGAATATTTTTCATGTTTTTTGTCAATTTAGTTGAATCGTTAGCATGTAGCACATCAATCTCTGTTCTGTGATGTGTTCAAGAGGAAACCTTTCCACTAATATATGAATATATCCCCTGTTACATTAGTAGCAAATGTTATCCACACAAATATGTTTTTTTTGTGCCAAAACAGTCTAAGAAATGACCCTTTTGTGTCAGATTTGGGTTGGTGGCCCCCCCTTCTGGTGGTTTTGAGCATATTCAAATATGATGTCAAAACACTTTAGGATGTTGGGAAGAATTTGGAACAAACATTTGTGTTGTCTGATCAATATTAGAGTGTGAAGTCAAACACTTCACAAAAGTGCCAATATCTCAGAAACTAAGTTTCCAACACCCAAAATGTCACATTTAGCCTACATTGGCCGCATCATATCTCCGGAATAGAAGGTTCTAGACTCTCACCTTTTGTGGTGGTTGTAATAGATTCTCATCTACAAGATGAGCCATTGCATAACTTTGTACGACTCATAGAAAATATTCTGTGAGCCTCGAGAAAAACATGAAATATGCCATTTCGCCTGGCAATACAGAGCATAAGTGGCTTATCTCCCATGGCAGTGAAAGAGTTAATGTCCTGTTTGCACCCCACAAAAAAAAACGTTTTTTCAGTTGGAAGAGGAGAACATTATTGGTTAGTAGAAGAGGTGCATGATTAAATCAGCCAGCACGTACTCTATATCTGCTTGGCCCGAACTACGTGCACAGCCAGACACATAATCCCTGCCCGCTTAAAACAAGTGTTTTTTTTCCGTTCTACTGGTTTTCAAATGTGTTAACAAACTCGCCCCTCCGTACTTGGCTGATCTGCTTGTACCATATCAGCCATCGCGGAACCTGAGGTCCAGCTGCACAGGGCTCTTAGTAGTAGTAAGGCTGCATTTAGCTTCTATGGCCCTCGACTATGGAATGGTCTTCCGGAGGCTCTCAGGGCCGTGGAGACTGTGGATGTTTTTAAGAAGCTCAAGACACATCTCTTTGATCTAGCTTATAACTAAGATGTTACAGTCATCGGTACATCAGCCCACTGTATTTGTTTGCGTGTGTGTCTGTGTGTCCATGGTTGAGTGTGTGCCAGGTTGTTTGGTTTGGAAGGCTGTGGGTAACGTTGTTCTGTTTGATGTGTCACTAACCAGAGACCAGCAGCAGCCAGTGGATGTCTTCATACAGGTCGTCCAGAACTTTGCGTTCCAGGGGGGCATTGTCAGGGACGGCCCCGTGGCCGGATGCTATAAGGTGCTGCTGGCTTCTCTGCAGCTGGCCATGAAGACGAGACACACGTTCTTCCAGCAGACTGGAGGGAGAGGTTAATGTATTATTCAATTATTAATATTAGCAGCCAATTAATAACTACCTTTTTTCTGACTTTCTTAGTGCTTGTAGGTAATATGGGGTGGTCTAGTGTGGAGAGTATATTTGTAGAGTCAAAATCTGTCTGTATTATGGCCTTTAGGTGTCGCTGTTGAACATGCGCAATGTCGCCAGTTGCAACATTCAATTATACTAAATATAAATACAATTTCAACAACACAAGACCAAACAATGTCACGGAGAAAGTATTCAAAAACATTTCTAAAAATTCAATGCCAGAGACGCACTAGTGCATTTTTGTGAATAGCACCACTGCGTGCCAGACACATTGTCACGTCTTTGGGTTTACGCCGCCGGTGGGGGCATATTAAGGGAGAGCCGAGCGGTGGCATATACGAGAAGATATAAGAATAGAAAAAGGTAGAAACAAGTGTTTTTTTTTTATTTTGTTTTTTTTTCTGATGATAAAGGACAGTCTGAAGTTTCCTTTGTTTTGTTGACAGGGACACCAAATGTAATTTTCTATGGGTCTTGAAAATGAATTGACTTGTTGGAAAAACCATGACACTGGGACGTGCCGAATTTCAAAGGGGGGTGGGGGGGGGCACTGGATGAGTTAATTGGAAAAATTACCGGGCAACCAGCACCGCCTCATTTACCGATTTCTGAAGGTAATGTACATTTGTTTATTGTACTAAATATGCCGACAGCAGGCTACACCTACCCACACACACACACGTGTTCACTGCGAAGGTTAATTTATTTATTAAGCTAACTTCACTTCATCTTGAATTTAGCCATCTTGAAAGTGTTGGCCGATAATCAGTGTTGGAATCTAATCAGTTCATGAAGCTACCCTAGAGCTTTAACGCAACAAATCTGGGACAATTCCATCCATCTGTCACGCAAAACATCTTACGCACCGGTGGCACATGCAAAACCATTACACCCCCCCGACGCTCCGCGTTTCAGGGACATAATTAATCCATATATAAAAAGGCCCACTGGAGCATAAGATGCGCGGTAATAAAAGCTTCTAAGTGTGCCTTATAGTGCTGAAAATATGATATTGTAACGTTGTTACACTCCGTTGTGGTAATGCTTAGTTTTACCTCAATCTCACCAATTCATACCTGGTGAGCAGGGGTATGCAGTGTTCTGCGGCCACCCGGCCCAGCGTGCCAATGCTGATCAGCTGGTCAGAGAACAGCTCCCGGTCATCCTCCTGAATCTCGTGGATCTCTTCGTCATCAGCAGATGACATGCCGTTGGCTGACTGTAGCAGTAAAATACTAAAAGTGAGCCAGTCAGCTGGTAGTCCATAAGCAGCTTCAACTTCTAGCTAAATAAGATAAATACTAGTGCTGCACCGATACCATTTTTGGTGCCGATACCGATACCTGGCTGTGCAGTATCGGCTGATACCGATACCAACCGCTACAGATAACACTGTTTGAAAAAAGTGCTATTGGTAGTAACTTCTTCCCAAGGGTTGGGAAGAAGTTACTAGTGTTATCGCCGTAATTTTTACATGCAGTCTATGATTAATAGTAGTGGAGGAAAATTATAAAAAGCAATAACGCATTAAGAATTATTTCATTATTTTAATATTTTATTGTTTGGGTGGTATTGGGGTAGCAACTGAAGAGTTCAGATGCAAAAAACCCTTACTCCACTTGACCACTTTTTGAGAAAAAAAGCATTTTTTTTTTTATCAGGCCATTTTATTTAAGCAGATGAGAAGAGATATTTTAGACACTGCGCGGAGCGGGTTTTACTTACTTTGACTGATAGGAATAAAAGATAGCAGATACAATAGTGATAAAAAGGTAAGGTTAAGAGAGTGTAAGAGAAGTATGAAAGAAAAAATAAAATGAATTGCAAAATAGCGAGAGGTATAAGAGTGAGAGTGGGACCCATGCCATCTCGGTCGGATCACAGACCTCTGAAGGCAAGCGAGATAGAGGCGTGTTTTTTAAAGGCCTTTAAAGACTGTTGAGTGTCGGTGCCTGGCGTATAGGCAGGGGTAGGGCGTTCCACAGTCTGGGACCTACAACTGCGAACGCCCTGTCGTCCAATCCAAGTAAGTAAGGCGAGCTTTGGAGTTTGCAATGTCAAGCCGTAAACAGCTGTAAACAGCTTTGGTGGCATGTTGACGCTGTGTTGTTTGTGTTTTCACATCACAACCTACTCATTTGATTCTGCACATTTTTAATGATTATGTCATCAGCGTCCAAGCCAGGCTGCTGCGTGGTTATTGTGGTAGTCCAAAAGGTTTGCTCAGACGTCAGAAGTGCACCTTACTAATAAGTGGTATAGAGATAGCAAGTAACAAAGTACAAGTCTCAAGTAGATTTTCAAAGTACTTTTTTTCTGTGATTACTTTTAACCAAAACAGTCTCTTTCCGCAACAATATGTCAAATATGAACTAGTCAGTAGGGGACGCTAATGCACAGAGTACAGTCCCACTCAAGTCAAAAAGTTGTTTTCATTCAGTCTAGGGGTGTGCCCTTGATTAATTAGGCTAGGTTATTAGTAATTTATTCAAATATTAACATTGACAAACTAACATTGAAAGTGCATTTTCCACAAACATTTATTTTTACTACTTTGTACTTCATACGTTCAAAAATACTTTTGAGTACATTTCTCAGCTTGTACTTTTTACTTTACTCGAGTAGATATTTGGATTAGTACTTTGTAGTCTTACTCGAGTAGTTTTTTCACAAATGTATTTTACTGTTACTGAAGTAAGAAATCTGGGTTCTTTTGCCATCTCTGGTGGTATATGTAAATGATTACATATATTGTAGGGCTGCGACGATTAGTCGAAATTGATTATAAAATTAAAATTGACAACTAATCTAATAACTGATAATCGGCAAAGAGTTGAATCATTATTCTCAGCAGTTTTGAGCTGATGTTTCCCCCTTGTATGCACACAAAAGTGATATTGATTCATAATGACATTAACATTAAATTAACATAATTGATTTTTAAAAATGAGGAAAACCCATGAAAATATTACGGTATAAATGACACGTAATACCTTTGTTGTCAGATTAACTTGATCTTCGTACATTAGATGGTAAAAAAAGCCACATTTCAGTTAACAGGATTAATTTCTCGTAATAGTCGCTTGCTGTTAGAATTTGGGGTATTTTTAAAAGGATAAATTATCCAACCAATATAATCGACTAATCGTTTCTATAATCGGCAACTAATCGACTATTAAAATTATCTGTGTTGCAACCCTAATATATTGCTTAACATATTTAGGCACACAGTCTACTACAAGTAAAAGATGGTGAAACATGAAAATGAAGAATGCTCACCAGGTTGCGAGTGCCATCGGGCGACGCCAAGTGACACTGGATGTAGCTGTTGAACACCTGGATGGCCGATTGGACGAAGCAACCGCGGGGAAAGTGCTCGTCGTCTTGGACTAGAGTTAGCCACGCCTCCAGAAGACGGTCATAGGCCTCCATGTACACCATGTCATCTTTGTCCAGCTAGTGAGTGGAGGGGAAGGGCATGTAAGAAATGTTCCACGTCCCTAATATTAGGTAGCCTGGCGAGCCAGAACCATCGCACATCGCTAGATGCTTGCATTGGGTCTGGTAAAACCATGGTTGGAAATTGTAAAAAAAAAACACAAAAAAACGTGTCAATCAAATCGTGTTATCGAGTCACAGTGCAGTAGGTGGGACTAGCGGCGTGGAGGCGTGACCACTAAACTCCGCCCAACTCTTGCGTAGCCCGTACAAACTCCGCCCACGTCTTGCGTAACCCGTACAACCCCCCCCCACGCCCACAGTCTCCACACCAATTCAGTCGATTGAATCCATACCGATGGCGAGCCTGATTTTCCCAGACCCAATGCAAGCCTCTAGCGATGTGCGATGTGTGGACGCTGCGTTGGTTCTGGCTCGCAAGGCTAAATATTAGGAGGTCTGTCGAGCGAGGTTGATGGTTCAAATCTCATCTTGGAGAGTGTCCTTATCATAAAGTGTCCTTTGGTGAGGCACTGAATCCCAAATTGCTCCCGAAGGGTTGTGGTTGAGTGCCTTGCATGGAAGCGGTGTTATTGGTGTGCGAATGTTTATGTAATTGTAACCGTTTGAGATTACTAGAGTATACAAGTACCCAAAACGTAAAATAATGTGTGTGTGTGTGTGCATGCGTCACATACATAGACTGTATATAAAAAATGGACACCGCGTTCGTTTTGATGTCTGTGCCTACTTCCGGGTTGGTATGGGGGGAGCCTAGTCTCCAAAATCCGAGGCCTATGGGAATTCCAATGCAAATATTCCAATCTTAGCAGCCTGTTCTAGCCTATTTAAAGATTGTTTCTAATTGATGTTTTAATGTATATTGCCGGGATAATTATCGGTTAATTGTGTGAGGGGGGGTGGGGGTCATAATTTCACAAACGTGTCAGATTTGGCGTTAATATTTTTTATTTCACGACGTCATGCACGCTGCGTCTACTTTATATACAGTCTATGGTCACATACCACTTCCTCCAGGGCCGCACTGCGTCCAAAGGAGCAGGTGAGCAGTGTGAGACAGTTGATGAAGGAGGTGAAGAGGTCACTGGGCAGAGCTGTCAGCACGCTCCGAGGGAATTTGGACACCATGTTGGAGATGATGTGGGACACGCCCACTGCCTCACAGTCCTCCAACTCGATGCTGGGCAACATAAAGATGAGGCAACAAATGAACATCGGTGAAACGGAAACTTCCAATTTGGAAATGCAGTGATTACACCAACAGCTAAAGGCTACACACCTGATAGCCACAACCAATCGACTGGTCTATACAAGACGCAACTGAGGTTAGTATGTTGGTAATTGTTTTCAGCAATCACTCTACTCAGCGGCAGCAATACCTGGTCCTTTGCACACCCGTCGCAGTCTCCCCTCCCAGTATACATACACACAATGCTTACAGAGACCCCCGTCCTCCACTGGTACCGCATCCTGGCGCTAACCGACATCCGTCCTAGGTTGGCTGCACACAAGCAGCAGGTGGCGCAATAGAGAAAGTACTGGTTCCACTCCCCTTTTGTGTCATGTCTGCCTTTATGCATTCTTCCCAGGTCTTTGGTGGTCTTCCCCTTGGTCCTCTTCGCTTTACTTGTATTACTTGCACTCGCTTGCATATGTGGTCTTCCCCTCCTTTGTATGTGTCCGTACCATCGTAGTCTTTGCTCCTGTAACTTTTCTTGTGTTGGTGTCACCTTGATTTTTGCCCTTATCTCTTCGCTTCTGACTCGATCCAGCCTTGTAAAGCCGCATGTCCATCTTAACATTTCATCTCCGCTGTGGAAATTTTCAGCCCTTTTCTTTAGTGCCCAACAATTTTCTGGGGTCTTGATGAGCACCAAGAATGCAAAAGAACGTTTGGAGCTCAATTCCCGCTTTTTCAGGTTCACGTGAATGTGCCATTGCGATGACGGACTCGCACTCTAGCCATCTCTGGTGGATCAAGGTAAAAGTATTGCTCTTTTATTTCTTCTTTCTTCATCGCCCTTTTCTTTGATTATACCAACTTTCATCACTAGATGGAAACGGGCGACAACTCAATTCAATGTTTAAAAAATAATAATAATTACATATCAAAAATACTGTTCATGGGGGTGTGCAGTGGCAGAGCGGTTATAGAGCACGCTCCCCAGACCACAGGTCAAGCAGTGCCGCGGGTTCCGACTCTTCATCCCAGTCTCTCCCAATAAAGAACGTATAACGGCGCTAGTTCTTCGTGAAATACTGTTCACAAAGAACATTTTCATTGCAATGTCCCACATGCAATGACCAAGTTCAATTCTGTGTAGCCAAAAGTTGAAAAAAAAAATTCTGGGCACACACACACACACACACTTTGTTTAAAACAGATCCCAACCGAGTGAAACATCTGTTTTTTAGAAGAACACTCCATTGTACACCGAACCTGACCAGAGTATATACACAATGCCCATACTTCAACCTTGCACTTTTAGATGCTTCTCACAGTTTGGACATTAAGTAGCATCTAG
>OMKY01248035.1:2936-19047 GCA_900302395.1 Bregmaceros cantori | reverse complement strand
CAATGTTCATCAACAAAACGAACGCACAGCTATAACACACACACACACACACACACACACACACACGGTCAGTGCGGCGATGCACTTGAAGGCAGCATGCATGTTTTTTTTCAAACAGGAGACAACAAACTGCGGTTAAAACCGTACCCCTCACGGTCTATTAACCGCGAGGGGGCGCACCGCGGTTAACCTACTATTGCGGTTTATCGTTCAGCCTTAATGTGAACCCCTATTTTCTGTTAAGGTTCGCGAGTTGGAAGCAGAGGTTGATGCCGAACAAAGGCGTGGAGCAGATGCCATTAAAGGTGTTCGCAAATATGAGCGCAGAGTGAAGGAGCTTACATACCAGGTAACATCAATAAAAATAATGAAAATGAATTCATCTAAATCATACATGAAACAACAACTAAAAATATGATTACCACAGTGTGAGGAGGATAAGAAGAATTCCACAAGACTCCAAGATCTGGTTGACAAGCTGCAGATGACAGTTAAGGCTTACAAGAGGCAGGCTGAGGAAGCGGTAAGTTAACCGAATCCTTTTTTTTTGCACATTTCCAAGACATCACGATTCCCATTAATACAATGTATTCATCTATCCACAGGAGGAGCAGGCCAACTCTTACCTGTCCAAGTGCAGGAAGGTCCAACATGAGCTGGAGGAGGCTGAGGAACGTGCTGACATTGCTGAGTCTCAGGTCAACAAGCTGAGGACCAAGAGCCGGGATACTGGAAAGGTTAAGATCATGATGGATTCCTTCACATCACTTGCTCCTTGCAGTACTAAATAGGTGACATTCATGTTTTCTTTTTCTGTGTCTGCAGGGAAAGGAGGCAGCGGAATAGGTGGACAACGTTTCATAGCACATGTCTTTTGTACACTGAACCCAAATAAAGATGATGTACAGTACATATATTTGTCCTTTCTTAACATTATGTTATATCCTAACATGACTTGATGGAAAGACATAGAGTTTATTCATCATTCTACATAATACTAATGTTCAACAAAATTACAAAATTTAAAAAGCAGCTGCTCAGTGGATTAAAAACAGCAACAACATGTCAAACGAACAGAACCAGGGACGAGATAGCTGAACGCATAAAGTGCATGAATATAGCGATAAAACCAGTGAAAAAAAAGTCAACAATAAATATATATAAACATATATACTGTATGTGTCTGTGTGTAACGCCTGGTTAAGAATAATATATCATATTATATGTCATATATCATGTTTGTAGACCTGGGTGAGGGTTGGCAGTGCGCTTGGTGAGCGAAAAAAAGACATGAAAAAAATTAGTTTCATCTGTATCCATCTCCTACAACAGGATTTATACAACTGCTGATACATCAATATTGGTATTATACGGACATTTGTCATGTTATTTTCTCTGTGCAAGTTCAATTATGTCATTCTATCTAATAGACGAACAGGGAGCAATCTCACGGCAAAGCGTGTGCTGTGGTCTTGAGCCACGGCGACAAGACTATTCTCGGTGCAGCATCTTTAAATCGCCACTGGGCCAGCAATACGGACATTTATTTCAATTTGAAGAGACATAACTGGTTGTTGGCTAGGACTCTAAATGGCCATTTAGACATGCAAGCAGAATTGTATTCAAAACTAACAGGACCCAAAATACAAGATGATTTAAGTAAAACGTATTCAAAAGAGGCAGAGAGAGAGAGTGGGCGTTGTCTAAAAACGTTTGCATTGAAACCCAGTCCATATGTTGTCATCCAAACAGACACACTCTCAATGAATAATTCAGAATGGTAATATCAATATTCATGTAACACATTCCAGTAATTTCACTAAATTAAGTGAGTCTCAAAAAACATTGAACATATTTAACATTCGTTGAAAAGTCAATTTCACACCAGAGTACTACTCGGTTATGATGGACAAGTGATTACGTCACTTGTGTCCAAGCTCATTATATGTAGTATGAGTGGTCTCTGGTGTCAACAACCGCTCCCCATTCCCGTGCCGATTGGAACATGTCTCCGAGCTAATGACCTTTCCAAGACAACTTAATAAGGTGGTAATAATGCCTAAATCAGTGAAAGGAAAGTCCCTAGAATCAGTTGGTCTGGGAGAAAATGATGCCATGGTGAACCCGAAATACATAGAGTTGTATTGGCGATATGGACTTGATGACCACAAAAAATTAAATATGGGGGCGCCATTGGGGGAGTGCTTAAAGACCCTGCACCTACCGCAGCCCCATTCATAGTAATGCCACTGTGGTTTTGATCACAGCACCCTCGCGGGTTTTACTCCCTTTGAAGGCTTGCTTGCGATGTATTACCTCCAATCTCTTCAAGCCAGTTTCCCACTAATGCTATGAATAGAGATGAAAAACTGTGCCAACGCTGGAAAAAATAACAACAAAAACATTCTATGAAATACCTTCATCAAGCTATGGGAAACTTGTCAGTCACTGTTCATACCAAATCAAATTTTTCTGTAGTGAAGTTAGCAAATTACATTAATTTCATTTTAGCAATACACCGGGTAGTCCTATGGCACATTTTGCCATGCATTTTATGTTTCATGTTATATTTTGATACATATTGATGGAATTTCAATCCTGTGCCAGTTTATTTATCAGCCTTTGCCATTGACTTAACTTATAATTTCCTCACCAGCTTTTAATCGCACCCTTACGATTGTTACACTGTGAGACATTCGCTGAATGCGCATACATGTTTTTATTTGATACATCGACATAATAAACTGTTAAAAAGAATAAGATGAACAAACCAGCGGCGCCATCATGCTGCCAAGAGATCTGTAAATGGCTTTGGAACAATTTAATTAATATATAAATGTAAACGGCGAGGCGAAGTTGTTTATGTTAATCACAGAGGGATGATGGATAATAATTTAGCTTATGTTACTTCATGTCGTTTTATCTAAAGATTTGACTCGCACGTAACACAAACTTTCATACATCATACGAAGAATCAAGAGCAGACATTGATGCCATTGCACTCGGGTGGTATGTTGTCTGAATGGATGACTGATACGGAAAATTGCCTCAGCGGGTCGTGAGGGGAGAAACTATAGTGGAGGGAGAGAGGAGGCGGCGGATGCAACAGGAAGCTTGCTTGATGAGGACCATGTGGGCAGAGAGAAATATTAAAAGATTAAAAGATAAACATTATACTACAGTGAAAGTATAAACAAACCGCACACTGGTACCAATATGGGTACTGGGGTGAAATATAGCAACTTTGCAAAGCCCGTTTTGTACAACAATCTTTTCACATCACATATCCCATGCTGAAATGTTTAATGACCCTGTACTGTCTGTCCTAAGATACAATGCATTCATTCATTCAATATGGCCGCTGGTGCAATAGCCCTATTGTTTCAGCCCGAGAATGAATGAATAAATAAACTAGAATCAAACTTACTTCACCTCCAGGAGGCGTCAATGCCATTCGCACTACTCTACGAATGAACATGGCGGCGCATCTGCGCATCCGTACGCTCGTGCTAAATTTGCGCCTACACGCTACATTTAAATCGACTTGCGATGCTCGCTATGCAGCCCATAGACTCCCAGTCATTTCACACTTCACTCACCGATCCGGCCCGGCGCACCTGGCCTCGGACACAAAGTGTGGGTCACAGCCTCTGGCGGCATCGCTACTTTCCCTCTCCTAAACGGCCGTGTGTTTGGAATGCTTCGGAATGAAAACCTTGTGGACGCGGCGCCTTTCAGGTCAACGTCCTGAGTTCGAATCCAGTTTAACCACAATAGCATCCTGCTGATCAGGCACGCACACACACATCGTACCAAACCGCAGGTCTCTCTCCCTCTATCTCACACACACACGCCTAACCGTTCCCCACCAAAAAGAGACCCCTCTCTCTCATAAGCGCCTGCTAATTATTATCAATTTAGTATATGCCTCTCTCTCTCATAAGCGCATGCTAACTATTATCAAATTATTATTTGTCCACATAAACTTTCTTCACCTTCTTTGTAGCAAGCAAATCTGTCACCCTTTTCATGACTCATGCAGGCGATTGCAGGCGATCAAAGGCATCATGATTACATTTACAGTGCTATAGTTCCCGGAACGTTACAAGGGCGCAGTGACAATTTAATAATTATTTAAATAATGTAAAATAGTGTGACCTGGTCTGGTCTAGGGATCCCCCAGGAGGAGGTCGCCAACGTTGCTCTGGAGCGGGAAGTCTGGAGCTCTCTGGTGGAGCTGTTGCCCCTGCGACCCGACTACGGATAAGTGAATGAAGATGGATGGATGGAAAATAGTGTGTGTTAGGGATGCACCGATACCGATCAAATTGTTTAGCGTATTTAAATGATTCAAGTAATTTCAAATCAGTAAATACCCATCCATCTATGTCAGTGGGTTTTATTAAAATTATTAATGCTATACTTTATTTAGTTGAGAAATTGCCGCATTATTAAAGTGATTTGGAAATATTTGCCATTGTTTTTGCACCCAAAGGCTGCTGCTGCTAGCCGTGCAGCACAGACATGGCTCGGAGGTGGATCGATCGGGTGGAAGCTGGGAGCAGCGGAGAGTGGACAGGGGTGGACGGAGGACAATCGCTGGACAACACCCGCAACCAACGAACGGGGAGACCCCGGCTCGTTCTCCGCCACCGTCCCCCGAACGAGCTGAACACAACACGGCCACACCAATGCGGCACCTACTTTACAACACGGAAGCTATAGCAGTGAAAATTATGATTAAAACTATATTTAATTTCATTTAATAAATAATCCACACATCTATCTAATGACACGTTGCCCCGTACTGCCCAAATGATGCATCGTACAGGCGCACAGACTAACAGCACATGCAGCGCGAGTCCCGGTCTTCCGGAGGTGGTATCGGTTCATGGTATCGGTTACTGTTTGACGAGTACGAGTAGAGTACTTAAGTTAGTATCGGGGCCGATGCCCAATAACAGTATCGGTGCATCCCTAGTGAGTGTAGCTCCCATGTGAAAGTTGTGCGATGTAGAGTTGCACGGGCGATGCGTTATCAACATGTTTGTTTTATAGAAATAATAAAAATCCTGCGTTTTGTACATAGCAAGGCAGATCCGCTAAACATTCACAGAAAAGGCCACTGTTGCTATAATGTTATTACTGTTAATATGTCACATTCAACCCCCTTAATGTGTAGAACATCCCGTCTAAGAAATAGCACTTACCCAACGACTATTAGATATTTAAATGGGTCCCACTAGTCTGTATTGTGTGGCAACATGCTTGTCGAGAGGAGAATATTTCTAAAAACAAGAGTTTATAACTTGCTGCTCTTTTAAATTGTTGAGAATTTGGATTTTAATAGTCATAAAAAGCGTACGCTTACAAAGTATTAATAAGTGTCAGCCTATTGGGTGCATTTGTACAATACATTTTTTTAAACCAACCCTAAGCTCTGATACTTGTATTTGAAAATTTATACATTTTTAAATATATTTGACCTCACATCCTCAACTTGATGGTACCACTAGCTGCCTTTTTTAAAACATTCTGTTAATGGGGGCACCCGGTGGCCGAGCGGTTAGAGAGCATGTCCCCCAGGCGATAGGCAAGCACACATCCTTCTTTAGATTTCAACATTTTTTACTCTTAACATTTATGTTTTATACATTTCAACAGTTCTTTCTCTCTTGAACCGTGTCTCTGTATGCTCTGAGCACGCAGTGAGAGTGTAAACAAACTGCACGCTGGCAGCAATTCTGTTCATCGTGCATATTCATAAACATACAGTATGTAACAAAAGCAGCTGGCGATTATTTTGAAGCTCCGTTCACAAAGGAAAACGTTAATTATGATTGTCATGTTTGCAATGTTAATAATGTCATTTTTTGATGTTCCGCTATTGCCAAGAGTTCAAATTTTTAGTATTTGCGTGGATACTCCTTCATGTTAACTTATAACATATTGGGTTTCCAACCAAAATTCATTCTTATCTCTACTGTTTTACATGTGATGCTGTGGGGCTCAGCAGTGTTCAGTAATTCAGTATCCAAGTTACTGGTTATTGGCAACAACATATATTCAACTCGTTGAACATCAAATTATTATTTGCCTCTCTTTCATTTGATTATATTTCATTGAGTTACCTTGAGTGGACAGTACATTTACACTCATTCAAACTGTGCACTTAATACTTCACATGATAGATAGATAGATAGATGGATGGATGGATGGATGGATGGATGTGCCTGTGTGTGAACTAATACGCCTGAAAAAGGAACACATGTGCTTTAAAACTGTTGTATCGCATACGACTTTGCTCACCGGGTTCATGGTAGCCTGACAAGCCAAACCAAACGAATCGTCCACGCATCGCCGAACGGCTTACCAGGCCAGGTTCATGGTGCCGCTGAATAAACAGCGAGTGAACGAATGCACTTCGTCGAGCGAATGACACATTGACATTAGCACCATGTCTCCCAATGACATATATGACATATAATGACAATAACAACTCCAATAATAATAATAATAACAATAATTAATATAATGGCATATATAATATATATATTTCCATAGACGCCAAGTTTCGTCAACGAAGTAGTTCTACTTTCTTCCATACCTGGGCTCTGGAAGACTTTCTTTCCCGAACTTCCAGAACGTTCCGTCTTCCAGAACTTCCAGAATATTCCGTCTTCCATAAGTTCCAGACCGTTCCGTCTTCAAAACCGCCCAGAACGCCCCGTCTTCCAGAACTTCCAGTATATTCCGTCGTCCAGAAGTTCCAGAACGTTCAGAATATTCCGTCATTCAAAGCCTTCGCGGGTGTCGCTTCCAGACATCAGCCGCGTGTCCGGAGTGGCTCGCGCTCGCTCTGATTGGCCAATCAGCACAGGCTATCCCCGCAGCAAGACCAATGCGTCGTCCGAAAACGATCCACTCAAAACGAATGTTTCACATAACATGATGATGAAGATGATTTCAAACGAGGGGAGGCATTGGAGAACAAATGCAAACACACATTTGCACAAAAAATACATACATTTAAATGATTTAATCTGCAAACATTGAAACAGTGACTTTGCGATTGTTTTGTGCAACAGTCGTGGATATAGGAACGTTTTTGAGTGACCCAAGGCTATGGCCACTCCCGCAAAACGGCCTAAAAAATCAATAGCGATGCAAGTAGTCAACATTAAATTTTTAAAATTTTATTCTATTTATATTTTATATATTCCTCCAAGCAAAGCACCGCTCATTAGACTAACACTAATTAGTGTTATTAGCGGTAAAGCTGCATTTTTACAGCAGCAGTTTGGTTTTACATTATATGGGTAAAAAAGATTGTTATCAAATAGTGCATTAGTCCTAATCGTTATATATTCCTCCAAGCAAAGCACCGCTGAGCCCCATATCGAGTGACTCAGGGCTGGGCTGTCATGACTCGGGGCTGCGCTGCGCTTCCCCGCAGCACCGAGCGGTGATCGGCTCGGTGCTGCACTGGTGGTCAGAAAAGTCGGACCGGAGTTGCGCTGCTAGCAGCACTACCGCGGATGCGGAGTTTCCGACCGGCCATGGGAGTGCTGAAGGGGCAGTGCTGCTGAGCCGTCAGTTGGGAGCGTCAAGCCCCGTGCAGTAGCATCAAGCAGCGCAGCCGACCGGCGGGTTGCTCAGTGATCCAATGCGGGTAGGAAATCCCAACCCAGGAATGCGCTGCCAGTCGCAAGCTGATTTTAAAGCTATTGCCTCGTCGGGGGTTCCGTGGATATTCCAGCATGTTTTCAGCTCTAGTGCTCTAGGGAAGTCCGGATCTCCCTTGGCCCCGAGGGCGTTTTCAAGGGAGTTTCCTCCTTAGGCCTTGACAAAATAACTATTGGGACATCCCTCAATCTTCACGAGAACGCACATTCCCAAGGGCGAGGGCCTAGCCAAGGGCAAACAACGGGTACGGATGGAGCGTTTCACACCTAGTCTTCGTCGATTACGTACGTAAATTGACACGGATCTGGGGAACTAATGATTATGTGCAAGCTGATAAAAAGGAGCAGTACTACCGGAAGATGTGGGGGGCGCTCTTGAGTATAAATAGCTGTTGTTGCACACGGTAGCAACAACAGCGGCAACGTGTTGAACGTACGGACGGATTACGCTTGTAATTGGCCACATGTAGGATAAGTCTCATCCACACTAGCCTGGCGAGCCAGAACCAACAAATAGTCCACACAACAAATAGAACGATCATTGAGTCTGGTACTTGTGTCTACCAGGGCTTGAAAACGAAATTATTTTTGAAACGTTCCGTTCCGAACGGAACAGGCAGGTCTCAGTTTAACGTTTTCGTTCTCGGAACCGTTCCGCCACCAAAATATTGGTCCTGAACCGGTTCGGAACACAACTATTTTGTTCGTTCTTAAAGTTCCTTATATTGTGCGATGTTAAGTTTAGATATAGCTTATACAAAATATGTTTGGTGGACTTTTAAACTTCAGTGTGACTGTATTAACGCCATTACATTTGCTTCCTCGTCTGTCCACAAGATGGAGCCCCAGATGCATGAGGCTTGATGACTGACAGTGAAAGTTGGATGGATGCACATCAGAAATGGTCTAGCAGACATAGGATATGTTAAAATATAAAGAGAACAGAAAAAAACGTTATTAACCGGTTTTGTGGATTTCACTTTGTTCCGGAACATTTGAATACATCTTTTTTCGTTTCCGTTTCCGCTCCTCGTAAAATTCCATGAATTTCCGTTAGTTTCCGGTTTTCGTTTTCGTTCCTTGAACCAGTTCAGAGCCCAGGTGTCTAGTCAAAAACAAGTAAAAAAATAGTGTCAATCAATTCGCGCCAACCAAACTCGGGCGACGTCTGTCTGATTTGCCCAAACACAATGTACCATCTACCACGGATTCTTTGGTTCTTGCTCGCCAGGCTACATCCACACAGTACTGCTCTCAACTCAGCTCAATTGAAAATCAACTTCCTATGTGGAAAAATGTTTGAAGATCAATTTAAATACATGTCAATTAGTGTTATTAGCGGTAAAGCTGCATTTTTACAGCAGCAGTTTGGTTTTACATTATATGGGTAAAAAAGATTGTTATCAAATAGTGCATTAGTTCTAATCGTGAGGTTGTCTTTTCTTGGAATAAAAATAAAATGATTGGAGTGTTGGATTGGAACGTATGTCACGGGTCAAACACAAACAATTTAGAAACCCAGGGACGAGGCAGAAGAGAGGGTTTAGGAACCCTTTGTTCAAAAATGTATTTAAATTCGATGATCAGAGTGGAACCCTTCAGGGGTTAATATTAAATGCACAGGTTCTATCTAGGCGTCGTCCATGGCTTCGTCGTCAGAAACAGTACATGATCAGTGTCCACTGGGGCTGGACCAGGTACGTGTGGAGGCTCCTGAGGGTCTCGCTGCAATCGGGAAAGAATGGAGCCGGATGAGCACAACGTCAGGAGCAGAACAGGTAACCACTGAGGTCTCGTCAACGTATTGAATTGAACAATCCGCGTTAAACAGCAGAACGGATATCTAGCGAGACTTTGTCAATATATGGAGCTGAGACGTGACGTGCCCAGTCAGGTCTTTGGGGCCGCATCTCTCTGGGGTCGGACGCGGCCTTCAGTAGGGGCGGACTGTTGATTGTGAATGCGGGGCAGCTGGCGGCGCTGGAGTCTCCGCGGATGATCCTGGCGGAGACTCCATCCTGGAGATGGGCGGTCCGCGGACGATGTGCACCGTTCGTCCAGCCATCCCCGCTGACTTGTAACATTTTACCTTTTTTAGAGAAAATCGTCATCAAATCTAAAATTGATATTGCATAGGAAAAAATAAAGCATTTTATTTTCATATAAAATCATACAGCCCTGGCGCGACCACACAGACATGGAAACTACGCCTCCCACTGGCGTCTTTACTGAATGAGCAGGCTGGGAAAGCACACGTTAGCGTCACCCACAAACCCACAACCACAAACGCCTTGGTGCTATGGGCCGAACGTGACCGCCACCCAACCAATGCCACTACACCTGTTTACAGTGTATACAGTGACTTTTATATGACCTTCTACACTTTGCACCGGTCTTATGCACCCCTGCCCCATCCACTGGGCTCCCCGCACGTTAAAAATAAATATTTCAAGCTGGACATATGATTAGATGTATGTACGTTAATGAAATGGAAAAACAACACAATTTACCAAATCTCTTAATAATCATTAAGTTCCAAGTTTGAAGCAAAATGGTCCACTATGTGATTGTATTATTGGAACATATGTAATATACTATCTTTCAAAAAATGGCCATAGACTGTAATCCTGATCATTAGGGCGGTATGATTCTCTGTTCAATCTTTTCTCCTCAATAAAAGAAAAAATAATGACCAGAGACCCAGTCAACAATAATACAAAATACAATTATTGGTGGAAAATATAGGTATTAATCCCTTATCAAGATCATTGTATTGCAAATTGAATGAGGTCCCCAAAAAATGTATTTTGCTCATACATTCTGTTCAGCTATTTGCCAAGTGAATGTTAAAGGTCATACAAGTTCCTTGATGGAAATAATGACAATAGTAGATAATATAATAAGATATCAATAAGACAATTAAAATAAATAAGCAAATATTACATTTATGACAGTGTTGCAAGTGAAGAACAGACAAATTATAGAAAGGTAAAAGCATGAAACTTTCACAATAAGTGACACTCAGTAGGTTCAATGTCACGTTCCGAATTGTCCTTCACAGCTGAGTGTAACGGTAAACTGGGGTTCCAGCGCCATGCCCATATTTAGAATAGGTCTCGCCCTCCCGTTTGGTATATAAGAAGGGCAAAACAAAGGCCAACAGCTTGGGGTGCTGGGACAATTACAGCTGGCGGTAAGTTGGGGCGGCTAAGAAGGAGGGCTAGAAAAGATATTTTGTATTCATCTATTGTCCTGTTCAATATCTACTTTTTAATGCACATCGTTTCTTCTCTAGAGTCTGAAACAGAATTCATCAGTGAAAGAAAAGAAAGGTAAGCTTCCAGATATCAATCCCATAGAACTGCGGCTGCAACTAACGGTTATTTTGATCGTGAATTAATCAGCCATTTTTACTGGCGATTAATAGATTAATTCATAATTTTTCCTTTAGAAATGGAAGGTTCAGTAATCTAAAATGTAAATGTTATAATTGCAAAATGTGTGATGTTTCATAACTTTTCATAACATTTATAACACATTGGTTCTCCACTCAAGCTTAAATATTATCTTTATTTTATGTTTCTGTGGGACTTAACAGTGTTCAGTGTCCAAGAGAATTGAGGGAGCCATGACACTGGCATTGGGAATTACACATATATAACATTTTTGAGAGGAGGGCGTACCGAAAAATGAATAGATTATTAAATTAGTTGGCGATTAATTCAATAATCAATTATCATCGATTAATCGGTTGAAGCACTACAGAGGACTTTGAACCAGATGTTGGCAATTAGTATCGCCCAATGAGCAGCAATTATGTGACGTGACTTTAATAATCTTCAATCTAACATTTTGAAAAGAATGAATGTCATAATTATGAATGTCATAATTTTTTTTTTTTTACTGAAAGTTACCTTCGCTACTTAAGTAGCTTTTTTGTGGAGTACTTTCTTACTTTTACTTGAGCAGCTGTTTGGATGATTTTACTTTTAAATAATTTGCTGAGGTAACAATACTATTACTTAAGTAATTTTTATGGCTACTCTGCCCATATCTATGTGTATGTTATTGACAGTGAAATCGATGAGTAAGTTTATGCGAGTATGTATGGTCACAATAGACAAAACAACTAAGTAAAAGGGAACATGGTTATCTTGTGACAAACCGCTAAACTGGCATCTTTGCCCAACAGAAAGCCACCACCATGAGTACGGACGCCGAGATGGCCATCTATGGCAAGGCCGCCATCTACCTCCGTAAGCCGGAGAAGGAGAGGATTGAGGCTCAGAGCAGGCCCTTCGATGCCAAGAGTGCTGGATATGTGGCTGATGCTAAGGAGCTCTACCTCAAGTGTACCATCCTGAAGAAGGAAGGAGGCAAAGTCACAGTCAAAGTGCTGGATACTGAGGAGGTAGGTCTTGTCTACTCTATTGGAAGTGACCAGAAGGGCAAACTATTACTTGTGATTAATTCAACCATCATCCTTCTAGGAGAAGACAGTCAAAGAGGATGACGTCACTCCCATGAATCCTCCCAAGTATGACAAGATTGAGGACATGGCCATGATGACCCATCTCAATGAAGCCTCTGTGCTGTATAACCTCAAAGAGCGTTATGCAGCATGGATGATCTATGTAAGACACCACATTTAAAAGATTACTGAATATTGAATTATCATATCTGGACCCTCAATCTAATTTAACATCTATTCACAATGTCTTTCAGACCTACTCTGGACTGTTCTGTGCCACTGTCAACCCCTACAAGTGGCTCCCAGTGTACGACCAGGAAGTTGTCAATGCCTACAGAGGCAAGAAGCGTATGGAGGCTCCACCCCACATCTTCTCTGTCTCTGACAATGCCTTTCAGTTCATGCTCACTGGTAGGTGAACTCACATGTGAAATTCAAGTTTGTCCGTTTGTAAAGACACACTGATGATGACAGAATCTGCATTTATTTTACAGATAGGGAGAACCAGTCTGTCTTGATCACGTGAGTTTCATATTGGACACATATATTAATTTCATATTAATGGACACATATATTTTGCAATGTCTACAAATGATGATGAGCAACTTCCCTTGTGTGTCTCAAATCCAGTGGAGAATCTGGTGCTGGAAAGACTGTCAACACCAAGCGTGTCATCCAGTACTTTGCTACCATCTCAGTGGGTGGTGGAGAGAAGAAAGATTCAAAAATCAAGGTATATGCTCAAATGAGTAACAAATATTGAAATATAAAAATTGATTAGAATATAGTTGGAAATAATTACATATCATCCATATACTTTACCTTTGAATGCAGGGCTCATTGGAGGACCAGATTATTGCAGCCAATCCTCTGCTGGAGGCATATGGTAATGCCAAGACTGTGAGAAATGACAACTCCTCACGTTTTGTAAGTGCAACCTCATTAATCTCAAAATAATATTCTTCAAACGTAATCTTCTGATATTCCGCTTAAAATAACAGGGATCTCTTTAACAGGGTAAATTCATCAGAATTCACTTCGGTGCTACCGGCAAACTGGCAAGTGCTGACATTGAGACTTGTAAGTAAATTATATACAAATCTGAATCATGTTAATCCTTATTTAGCATTTTCCGCACAGGCTGACTCTGTGACTTTCAGATCTGCTGGAGAAATCCAGAGTTACGTTCCAGCTTCCTGATGAGAGAGGCTACCACATCTTCTACCAGATGATGACCAACCACAAACCTGAGCTGATTGGTGAGAATCTGTTTTACATGAACATACTTCACATGAATGTCTTGAGGAATTGACATCCAAGACTAATTTATGATTTTTCCTTTCCAGAAATGTCACTTATCACCACCAACCCCTATGACTTCCCCATGTGCAGTCAGGGTCAGATCACTGTGGCCAGCATCGATGACAAAGAGGAGCTGGATGCTACTGATGTACGTCGTTGAGTGAAAGATATTAATTATCATTATTACTGTCACAAACACCAGGCCTCATTTGAATTACAACATTGTACCAAATGACCAAAGAGTTTTATATATTACTGGAATGAATCCCATATTGACGTAGGATCTAGTTGATTAGAGAGCACGTGGAATACTGCTTTTACACACTTCTTCAAAAATGCTAATTTTTCCAACAGAGTGCTATTGATATTCTGGGCTTCAATGCTGAGGAGAAGATGTGCATCTACAAGTTTACTGGTGCTGTGCTTCACCACGGTAACATGAAGTTCAAGCAGAAGCAGCGTGAGGAGCAGGCTGAACCAGATGGCACTGAGGGTCAGTTGAGTAAACTGCAGTAATAACTTCCATAATGGCAGAATAAATATGTATAGGAATTAACAATTTCTTGTTCTTCAACTATTTAGATGCTGATAAAGTTGCCTATTTGCTCGGTCTCAACTCTGCTGACATGCTGAAGGGTTTGTGCTACCCAAAAGTGAAGGTCGGAAATGAATTTGTCACCAAGGGGCAGACCGTACCCCAGGTATGCGCTCAAAGGATTGCAGTGAACATATTAAATAGATCCGGTGGTTTGTATAAGTGACACTAAATATGTTACATGTAATTTGTCTACAGGTGTACAACTCAGTGAGTGCCCTTTCCAAGTCCATCTACGAGAGGATGTTCTTGTGGATGGTCATCCGTATCAACCAGATGTTGGACACCAAACAGCCAAGATCTTCATTCATTGGTGTCCTGGACATTGCTGGCTTTGAGATCTTCGATGTAAGAAGCAATATTTTCAGAGTTGTATGAGAGGAGGAACTTCAGTTTGACAGCATGCCATTGTTACTCAACAGTGGTTGAAATAACATGTATGTTCCCAGTTCAACAGCATGGAGCAGCTGTGCATCAACTTCACCAATGAGAAACTGCAACAGTTCTTCAACCACCACATGTTTGTGCTGGAACAAGAAGAGTACAAAAAGGAGGGAATCATCTGGGAGTTCATTGACTTTGGCATGGACTTGGCTGCTTGCATTGAGCTAATTGAGAAGGTACACATGACAATAATCACAATACGTACACTTTGCTGAAATATTTCCAAAAATCTTTCCCAGTGATTCATCACTCTTTGTTTCGCCTTTCATAGCCAATGGGAATCTTCGCCATCCTTGAAGAGGAGTGCATGTTCCCCAAGGCCTCAGACACTACCTTCAAGAACAAGCTGTATGAGCAGCATCTGGGCAAGAACAAAGCTTTCGAGAAGCCCAAGCCTGGAAAGGGCAAGGCTGAGGCCCACTTCTCCCTGGTCCACTATGCTGGTACTGTGGACTACAACATTGGTGGCTGGCTGGACAAGAACAAGGATCCACTGAACGAGTCTGTGATTCAGCTGTACCAGAAGTCAGCAGTGAAACTACTGGCTGTTCTGTATCCACCTGTTGTTGAGGGTAATGTTCCATGATTATCACAGTTTGAAATATATTTTCTTCTGAATTGTACCGAATAACTGATTTCTCTAAATAACTTGAAAAACAGAGGCATCTGGTGGCAAGAAGGGAGGCAAGAAGAAGGGTGGTGCCATGCAGACGGTGTCTTCACAGTTCAGGGTAAGCTATTCATCTAAATATGATTTACTGCATAGTTTAATATTCACTATTTGTATTCTGATGATGTTTTGTGTTAGTAGAAATTACAGTTGTCTCAGCGGATTCACCTGTCTCTGGTACACACCGGTGTCACCGTGTTGCTGGGTTTATAATGAGAGGAAAATCACTTTAGCTTTATGTGTCTATGTAAAAGACCTGGCCTCATACAAATGTTGGCTATGTCAATATTCATGTGAAAACTGAATTTAAATCTGAACTTTCAGGAGAACTTGGGCAAACTGATGACCAACTTGAGAAGCACCCATCCTCACTTTGTGCGTTGTCTGATTCCTAACGAGTCAAAGACCCCAGGTACAGTCATTTATTTATATTTGTGCTACCATACTACATTAATCATCATTGCATATTGAATCATTGTGTTATTCTGATGATGGCAAAATAAATATATTGTCAATATCATTTATAATTTTACGCATCTCACAGGTCTCATGGAGAACTTCCTGGTTATCCACCAGCTGAGGTGTAATGGTGTGCTGGAGGGTATCAGAATCTGCAGGAAGGGCTTCCCCAGCAGAATCCTCTATGCTGACTTCAAGCAGAGGTATACAAAAGCTAAAACTTAGCCAAGGCAGAACGTGAAAATGTGTGTGTGTGTGAACTGTTGCAATAAACTAATTACTTTGAAATTAATTTCAGGTACAAGGTGCTGAATGCCAGTGTTATCCCTGAGGGTCAGTTTATTGACAACAAGAAGGCTTCTGAGAAGCTGCTTGGATCCATTGATGTCCCCCATGACGAATACAAATTCGGACACACCAAGGTTTGTTAAATGTTAACACGTGCAAACAAAATTTAACAATTTGAATTTAAATCCCATCTAACA
>OMKY01248031.1:2026-14621 GCA_900302395.1 Bregmaceros cantori | reverse complement strand
GCTGAGAGAGAGAGAGAGAGAGAGAGAGAGAGAGAGAGAGAGGCTGAGAGAGAGAGAGAGAGAGAGAGAGAGAGAGAGAGAGAGGGCGATTGTACTCCTGGTAAGACAAAATGAAAGTTAGTCTCACCGACTCACACTCTCTCACACACACACACAGGCTTTGGGGGATGCAGTAGAGGTGTGTGTGTAGCTGTGCACGGAGCGGCCATGGTCGTGGGTGCATATGGTTGATGGGGAACATGCAAACGATTAAAACGGTTTGAAAAAATTACATTGATTTTTGTTTTTTAAAATCGATCACGATTTGACATCAATTAATCACCCAGCTCTACCAGAACATACGAACCATCCACGCATTGCACACGACTAGAACTCACATTTGCGGGTCCGCGTTGGCCGAGTGGTTATGGACACCGCACCTAACGCGACCCCTTTCAATTTAGTGGCGCTGTGTCTACCGCAGCGTCCGCAGTGTCGCGAGTTCGACTACGCTCGTCGACCTCTTCCACCCGGTTTCCGACTAATCCTATCCAATAAAGATGGAAAAATGGCGCTGACGGCGTAAAAAATAACGCAAAAAAAAAAAGAAATAACATTTGGTCTAGATTAAGCAGGCTTGAAAAAAAGTGTCAAAAAAGTGTCAATCAAATGAAGTTATCAAATCACAGCAAGTGTGACAGGTGGCATGCAGGCCCACGTCTCAATCCGAACAAGGGCTGTCCAAATTTGGGCGACAGTCATATTTGTCTGCCTGATTGGTCTAGATACCTACACAATGCGTAGATGATTTGCTGCTTCTGGCTTGCCAGGCTAGGTAGTCAGGATACGACAGCCCATGCTACTGCAGAGACAGCAGCGATGTGCTCACGTCCATTTATCAATTTTTATTTGCCCCCAAAATTGACCTTGACGGGGTGAGTAGGAAAAGAAGCGTCCAGCCTTTCTGCTGGAGGAGGCAGAATGGGCTCAAGAGCCCATTAACCACAGTCATCAAACCACGTAGCAAGAATCACTGACACAAAGAACCATCACATCATCCTCTTTCTGTGTGTGTGTCCTGGAAAGCAGGCGGGCATTAAGGGCCGGGAAGGCGAAACGTTTGTTGCCAAAAGAATAGACTAGAGGTGCACCGATCCGATCCTCAGATCGGTAATCGGGGGCCGATCAGACTTTCATCCAAGGATCAGGACTCGTGATTGTGTCCCGATCAGAATCGGTAAATGAGTTGGGGAGCCAAATGACTGTTATTGAAATTGACAGTTGTGCCAAATAGTTTGGGTACTACCAATTTTTTGCAGGATCAGAACTCTCTATCAGGACTCTGTATCGGGGATCGGGGCTCGGTATTGGGACTCAGTACCGGGGATCGGGATCGGCCGATCGTTAAAATCAAAGGATTGGGTTCGGATCGGGAGCAAAAAAACGCGATCGGTGCACCCCTAGAATAGACTAGCACTGCACTCTGAGCTATGTTTTATTAACCTTACAGAAAAAAACGTTTTTGCATGTCAAGGTCGTAGAAAGGCAGAATGATAAAGACAAGGTAACGTAACACCAAACAAACTCAGTAGGTAGAGTCTTAAGAAGTTCATGTTGTTAAATATAAAATGACTACTACTTATGGCCGTTAGTGACCTAGAAGCTATCGTGTGGAACCAACTTTGCCTAAATGACCGGCAGACTTCCTCTTTTTTTTGGTAAGGTGTGACTCGAACAGTATTCAAGTCATATCTTTTTCAAAAGTTATTTGGTGGTTGAGTTGTAACTTATAATTGGATATTTGTATTTTGGAATATTCACTAGAATTCATGAAATTATGTATTCATAAATATAATTATATTGCTAGCATGCCCAACACCGAGGTTCCCAAAAGGCACACCCATTTCAAAATTTGAAATAAAAAAAAAATATTTTGACCAAAATATTTATATATTTGGATGTGTTTTTTTTTTTCTATTTTTCATAAATCGGAATCAAGTCAGGAATCGGTTTTAAAAATTGGGACTTTATCTTTAAGCAAAATCGTACTGGCCTGTTTACCGACACTGTTGAGACACAGGTGGCGAGTGGGAAAGGGTTGATGGAGGGATAACTAAATGGGTAGAGGCTTTTGACAGGTCAGTGTTTAATCAGCTGCACGTGGTACCGCCCTGAATGACGGCCCCCACTGTCACCGTCTGCAGCAGATGTGTAGACACGATAATGATGCTAGCGATGGATTCACAGGGACATGATCTGCTGAACAAGATGTAGGCGGAGATGGTGGATGTTGGTTAATCACAGAGAAATCTCAGATGCTAAGCACCTAACTAGGAATAAAATCATGATGTCAGGCTTGGAAGCCTGCTCCCAAGGGAGGAGTAGGAATAGGAGTAGGAGCTTGAGACGCGCCGTATTGTTTACTTTTGCCGCGTGTGGGCGTGTTCGCACTTGACCATGGTCCGCTGGATGTCTCCGTACGCATAGGGACGTGCACGGGCGTGCCCAGCAACGGAGCATGTGCACGCACACACAGAGACAAGCAAAGCTTTGTATATACACGTGTGCGCACACACGTCTGGGCGTGTGTGCTTATCAACGCTGGCTGCTTCGCTCTGTGTGTTTATGTGTGTGTATGTGTGCGGCGGGATTTGTGAGGTCTGTGAGGGTGCCTCCTTATATATTCCTTTTATATTCTCGATACAGACCATTTCTACCACCTATATACTTTTTTCGTTCATGTTTCAATTGAGGTGTGTATCAACAGTGCACATTTGAATTTTTCAACCTTCGGTCGTGTTCACGAATGCTCAGATGCGCGTGTGCGATGCACGCACGCCGGTGAGCCAAGCCCTCATAACTGGCCGAGGCCGATCCTCTAGCAATAACAAGCTCCTCCCGCAGACCCAGAGTGACGTAATGGCTCGATCCTAATTGCTGTGTGTCACCAGAGCACAAACTGCAGTCATCCTGTATATATGAATACATTCATGAAATTGTTGCTGTTTGTTGCTTGTTGTTTAACAGCAACATAACATTCAGCTTCTATGGCCCTTGACTATGGAATGGTCTACCGGAGGTGTGAGTATGTCTGTGGGTAAGTATGTCCGTGTTTATAGTGGGCTGTGGGTAATGTTGTACTGTTGTGTTGCTCTGCATGAACAGAGTTTGAGTTTGAATTACAAATACTGGAAATTGCTGACTCAATTTGTAATTAATCAAGTTAATTAGATATATATTTTTAAATACATAGTTTTAGGTTAAAGTCTTCTATCATTAAAGAATTCCAGAAGTGAGGTTTAGAAATCCACAGTTGAAGTCCATATTTTGGATTTTCTACAGTCTTTTTTAATACTGGGTGACACATGACATGAAGGTCTCCTGCGTCTGATATATGTTATGCAATGTACAGGCCTTTGTGATGGTCAACTAACTCATTTGCAGAATAGTAATTACTGCACTAAAGTGACAGTCAAATCAGCAAAAAAAGGCTGCTTTGAACACTACTAGCACTGTCCTTGAAGCCGATTCCGACTTTGTCCGTGCCTTGGCCGCTTTGATGGCGTAAATTTGCGCTGCACGGACGTCCCTGAGGGTCCACGACGACGGACTGTAAGTGTGCTGACCGTGTGTTTCTGAGTGCGCGTCTCCTAAAGCGTTCATTTATATTTATTCATTGAACCCTCGCTGTCTCTCATCCACACATACACTGTGTGTGTGTGTTGTACTCCACCGTTTTTTTGTCTCAAGGGGGAAAAGCATGCAATTGTCGACAAGAAGCAATCTATTTCTCCTATAGTCTACGTAGCACATCTCACACAGACACAAACGGCAGCTCTGCGGACGCGATTAATAAATAATTATCAGCCGTCCTTGTTTCTTGGTCTTGAACTCTCCCTCTCTTCGACACACACATATGTTAGTGTTTCAGCCCACGAGGTTTCAACTGCCTCCTTATTTAAACAAGTCTGCCGTTGTCGGCAAAAAGGAACATATGTGCGTGTGTTTTAGCAGACGCGCAGTCAGAAATACACGATCAGCAGACGTACAGTCCACGTGGAGCCTCAGCGAAGTCCGTGCAGACGGCGCAAATGTACGTCATTAAAGCGGCGAGGGTACGGGCAAAGTATGTGTGAATGGGCGTCAAGGACAGGTCTGGCACTTCCCTCTGTGATCCACTCATGCAGATTTAATGAATATGTGTTCCTCCGTATTATCTTGAGTGTGTATGTGGGCATAATCAACCTAGTGAATACAATACATGAGTACAATGAGTGCATGTTCGTGCTGGCTGTATAGTGTGTAGTGTTCTGCCATGGTGAGGGATACTTGGAAAAAAACTGTTGCATTTAGGGAGGATTGCCCTAATGTGGGCCATGTTTTACAACTTCTTAATGTGGGACAGTCTGTTGCCTAATGTGGCACACTGCAATGTAGTGTTGAGCAGCTGAACTTAATGTTAGACACAATACCATAGTTTGATTTTACCATAGTTTCACTGACATTCATTAGTTAAGAGGGTGTTATGAGTTCCGCTGGTAGTTGTTCTACCATCGAACATGCAATAAAGGAGTTTGGATGTGTGGATGCATGTTAATGGCCGAAATAACGTGAGCAAGACTGGACTCACGAAAACAATTCAGCTCTAGACAGACAAACCGTAAATGTGACTGTGTGGGGAACCAGTTAGCATCATATACACCAGATGGAATTTGCACGAGTGTATCCGTGGCTCGAAACGGCCACGACTCGCCGAGTGTGATAATCATATTGCTAACCGGCCTCCGGAGAAGGGGACTACGGAAGGTTTGAGTCACATGTTACAAGTTCGTTGATGGAGAGAAAGCTACGCACAAACAGACGAGAGTAAACTATCGTGTTTACACATACGACTCCCGACTGCCGGCCGAAACCCATAACCGCATGGGTAGATGCGGAGTAATATTAACTAGAGTGGAAGTCAAAAGATACTCAACCTCTCTTTTACCAAGATAACGAACAACGACTGCTGGCTTAAATAGAGCGAGCCACAGGTGTTAACAGTAGCCAGTTAGCCATACTCTTCTTCGTGGCTCAACCCCCACCGAAAGCAGAGCACCCAGTGCCTTAAGGGCATAACGCCCTCTACCGTAAGTTTTCGGAAGCGCCGCCGTACACAACACAGAGGAGCCAGAGCCACTGGAGCTTAGGTGTCCCACATTAGGCAGTGGTCCACATTAGGACAATCCCCCCCTACGGTGAAATGTAGAGGTGAACAGTTGAACTTGATGTTAGACACATTACCATAGTTTCACTGACATTCATTAGTTTAGAGAGGAGCCAGAGCCACTGGAGCTTTGGTGTCCCACATTAGGCAGTGGTCCACTTTAGGGCAATCCATCCTACCAAAAATACATATTAAAACATCTGTTTAAGTGAGACCAAGACCAATTTCACGGTTGTGGGCTTGTATCATTGACAACGTTTATAAACTTTGGTCTGTTTCTGATGTCATCAACACAAGCACACACTCTCGCTCTTAGTCTCGATATGACTTGTCTTATCCTCAATATCTGGGACAGAGTAACTGGAGTTCAGGCCCGACACAGTGAATGAGCCGTTGTCAGCTCTGAAGCAGCGGACATTTGAACTGCATCAACTTTCATCATTTCCCGTCTGCTGTGTTCATTGGAGTTATTATGGCTATTGCAACATAACACCCCAACAACCAATTTCAGCCATCACAACAAAGCGGTCACTGATTGGTCATAAGGACCAATTATACCTGGTAAACTCAGGCTGACTGTGGACATCTTGATCCCTTGAGACGAGTAGAGAAAATTGGCCCCTGAGAGAGTATGTTACAGTATTACCATTTAATGTAATGTTGGTATTATTACTTACATAGGCTGGATTGTTCTAATGTGGGCCATTTTTTTTGCATCTTCCAAATGTGGGACAGTGAGTTGCGTAATGTGGTACAGGGAAATGTTGAACAGTTGAACGTAATGCTAGACACATATAAACCATAGTTATGCTCCACAGCCTTTAACACAGCGATTCCCAGTCATGTCGGCTTTCTGCAGCCATTGCGCACCGTGCGCGCGCAGGAATGTAAACAATGCCACGTGTATCCATGCAACTCCGCCCGACTGGAGGAGGTGCTACTGTTCACTCGAGCAGATTTTTGGATTTGGTCCCTAATTAAAGGCAGTGCAATATGGAACACAATACCCTCCTCCAACAAGCAGAGTTTTTCTGTCACCAACTTTAAAGTCTCGGCTCAAAGCTGACCAGGCATGCAACTATAATTAATGTGGTGTCTTCCTTTATAACTAACTCAGTGTCTTTTTTTAAGCATCTTTCTTTTTTCCGTTTTACATTTTCTTTTCAATTGTACTGTGTTTTAAAAGAAAATGTTTTTTAATCACATCAGTATATTGACATGCCTATAATGGACTTCAGATGGACACTACTACAATCTGGCACATTTACATAAACATGCATATGTGTTCATATTGTCGCACTGTCCTAATGAAATAAATAAATGTAATGAAATATTATCAACTAAATAAAGCCATAATTGGCCATTGAATTAATTGTTAGTCGCAGATGTACTCCTAATTCCGTATATTAGGTCGTTTGTCCCCTCTCTCTCACACGCTGCCAGGAATAGTATCAGTGGTGCCAGGCCTCTCGCCCATGAGACAGGTACTATCTGGGACTAATTTGGGCTGTTTCCTTGTGTCTGCTGTCACATTAACCAGCCACACAAGGTTAGACGAGCTCTCGCCTCTCGCCAGGCCCCAAGCGTTACACTGGGAACGAGATTGTGACGTCAGCGCTTGGAAGCCTGCTTCCAAGGGAGGGGCGGCGATGCTCCCCCTGCTCTTCCGCCTCCTGGCGGAGTTTGGGCGGCATTGTTTACCATCGGCGCGTGTGAGCGTGTGCGCGCGCGTGTACACTTGACCATGGTCCGCTCAGATCGGACGACTTGACAATTAACAGTGTTTAATTTCAGCATGGCAAGTTACAATTGATTCACAGAAGTTTAACAGAAATATGGCTTTGTTCAAAATGGTATTTGACCAAAGGACAGCTCAGGAGAGAGAGACATGGATTCCCCTCGTCCACAAAACTGTACTGAGTGGAAGCCAGTGTCTTCTTCTTATGGTATAAGATATGCAAATGACATCCTTTGGTCACCTCAATACACAGGATGTCTCTCCACGAGACCCTCCCAGCGGGAGGCCGTCTGCGGTAAAGTTGCAACACCTCCCAGGTGTGCCTTTTGTCCCGTAGACAAAAGATGAGACATCAGTTTCCCTCCACACTTCCCTGTTTAAATTGAGGTGCCATCAACAGTGCACACTTGACGCAAGAGTCAACCTTCGGTCGTGCCCACTAACTCTCAGATGCGCGTGCATGATGTGTGCTCGCGGGCGGAGCCTGCATGAGCGGGGCATGGCTGACACCAGAGGTCGATCATCCAAAATTAAGAAGCTCCTCCCGCAGACGCACACGTGACGTGAATCGCTTGATCCTACAAGGAGCTGTGTGTTTGTCATAAAATCTCACGACCATCGCTGTCACACACTGTATTAATCACAATATTTATAGGGTGGATTGCCCTGATGTGGGCCACTGTCCTATCTACACCTAAGCTCCAGTGGCTCTGGCTCCTTCCTAAACTAATGAATGCCAGTGAAACTATGGGGAAAGCAAACTATAGTAATGTGTCTAACATCAAGTTCAACTATTCAACATTACATTTCACTGTCCCACATTAGGCAACTGACTGTCCGACATTAGGAAGTTGCAAAAAGTGGCCCACATTAGGGTAATCCACCCTATTTATTTATTATCTGATTGCATGTAGTCCATTGCTACCCAACCCTGAATATGTGTGTGTGTGTCTGTGTGTGTCTCTGTGTATGTGTGTGTGCTTGTGTCTGTGTGTGTCTGTGTGTGTGTGTGTGTGTGTGTTGCTGTGTATGCTACAACTTTCATCCTTTTATGCTACACGTGCATGCACATGTTCTCATTATATCTGCTACATTCAGCACAATAGTTCACTTCATTAAACATATGAAAAAAAAAAACAGGATAAAACATTCATATTGTCTTTTTTCCCCCCTTGCTTGTAGCGAAGGCTTTCTTTGCCTTTATTCCCTCCCACACCACAATTCCCCCCCTAGCCGACAGTGATGGGTCGTGTGTTTTTACGTCTGAATAATAGCGGTGAATGAATAATTCATACTTTTTGTGCCCGAAAACAGGCCATAATAATAATTTCCCCGCGCTGCCGGCAAGGCTTTGGACAGCACTTGACAGAAGCCCGTGGAGTAGCCATCAAGCGGGCACATAAAAAGAGCTGACTGATGCAGCACAACCTGGCGTGTTCCACCGGCGCACCCCACCACCCAGACGTCTGGTACGTCTCAGCAGCCAAACGCGCCGCCGCCGCGGTTTCACGACCGGGCCATGTGGTTGCGTGCGTTTTTTCTTGCCTTTCATTGCATCGCCCTCTGGATCACGGTGCGAGTGCGGGAGCTTAACGCAGGCATCCAAGACACGCGTTTATGAGTCAGATGAAAGAGCGTTGCCCCCACCCCCACCTCACCCCCCTCCTCAAATATAAAACTTGACCTTGCTGGGGTTAAAAATCATCTTAAGGCTCCGTTTGGACATCTTGCAATAACAAATAAACCCAGATTATGCTGTAGATCACTTTTAAAACGTTGGAATAGCAGGCACAGGCATACTAAAGGTAGGGTAGGTGAGGGCGCTTCCACAGGTGTCTCTGTAGGAAAATTAAATATTAAAAAAATCATATAATGTGAAAGTTGGATGAGTTCCTTTGCAGTGTTCTGACCTCTTTTTAAACTTGCCTTAAACTTCTCGAACTGCATTATTTCAAAAGGATGGTGGTAACTTGCGGTGTCTTATTCCATGCGCAAATGTTTTAGAGCGGATCTGTGCCCCACAAACTCACTATTTAATATATAATAATTAGGGGTGCACCGATCCGATCCCCAAAGATCGGATCGGCCACCGATCGCAGTTTTTTTGATGTCCCGGTGCGGTCAGATTTTAGCCGATCAGGATCGGATGAGCTACACAGCAGCGAGCGCTTCACTCCTTGCTGCTGCTGAGTGGCGGTTGAAGCATGGCTAAAGAATAGGGGTGCAACGGATCACAGTTGATCCGAAATTCGGATCGGAACAGGGTGAACGGATCGGAACACGCCTGACACGCGGATTAGGCGTGTGCGTGTGTGTGGCTGCACACCGCTCCGCTGCGCTACAGTTTAAAATGGTGACTGTCCCTGCCCTACACAGCCCCGTGTAGCAGAAATGTGCGCGAGTGTATGTACGTGTGTGTGTGTGTGTACACGAGTGTGGGTGTGTGCCTGTGTGTGCCCGTGTGTGCGTGCGCGCGCGGTCACAGCTGGTGAAAAGGCGGCGAGTAAATACATACGCGCGATTGTATTTTAACACTATATCTCTCTCTGTCGATCTCTCTCTGTCAATCTCTGTGTTTCTCACTGCCTCTCTCTCTTGCCTCCTCTCTCTCTCTGTCTCTCTCTGCCTCTCTCTTGGTGTCTCTCTCGTTCTCTCTCTCTATCTCTCTGTGTCTCTCTCTGCCTCTCTCTCTGTCTCTCTCTCTCTCTGCCTCTCTCTCTGTCTCTCTCTCTCTCTGTCTCTCTCTCTCTCTCTCCGTCTAGCTCTCTCTGTGTCTGTCTGTGTCTCTCAACTGAATAGTTTTAAAAAATATCTTTCAGAAATGCAATAAATCACATAAATGAAGTATAAAATGGCAGTGTGTAATTCAATATGATTTTGATAAGAACAGCAACATATACATGTTCAATTGAAAATAAATAACAATCTCTTTATTACATTTGTAAATATATAATATGTGGTTATTAATAATATTATTTATGTTTAAAAACGTATATTATCCCGATGCACTGAAGTTGATTCAATATATTTTAATTCAACAGTTTTTAATAAACAAAAGACAAACTTGTGTTTATTTTTGTCTTGTCTTTTTTTGTTTTCTTTTTTTTGCGGTGATCCAAAAAATCTGTGATCCGTGAGCTCTGATCTGAGGATCGGTCCGAACCGTGAGTCTCTTGATCCTTGCACCCCTAAGTGAAGTGAGCCTAAAGAAAATCAGCGTAGCTGAAAAGTATGTGTTCTGATTTTAACGGCCGCTTGCCGCCAGTGAGGGCGAGGAGTTAAGACTTAATATTGTTTTGTGTTTCCTACCCATTCCCAGTTCAAGCACAGGCGTCCCCACGCCACCCTGCAGATGACGGGATCCCACACCTTGGCCGACCTGCGGGACGCCATCTGCTGCGTGGCCGACCTCCAGGTGTGCGGAGAGTTCGGCAACACGCCCGACATCGCCCCCGACTTTGTCAGCAAGGTACTGTGGGCTTGTCTTTTTTTTAAAAATATTTTTTTCATCTTTCATTAGACAGGATTAATCGAAAACGGGGCTGAGGAGATCGGGGGTAGTCATCGCGGAAAGAACTGTCGATGAGGGGAGGAAAACCTGCGGCACCATTGACATTGTGATCGAGAGCACAGCGGCATTGCAATGCACTGTGGTTTGGGGGCGCGGTGGTGCAGCAGCACGCCACCCCGTGTACTTGTCTTTTAACCCTAGTCTGTGCAGTTGAAATTTAAGTTTTTTGGTGGTGGCTGGAATTCTGGTTCCGACTGAAGCCATCAAAGTATCTTTTATGCAGGACTGCTGGATTATTAAACAATCCTAAACTGAGAGTATTCAGTGCCATTAATGTTATCCACTGGGCTGGATTTTATGAATTTATCTATTGAAGTAGGTTTTACATATTTGGATTTACATGTTCCTCCTTAATTGCTTTGTTAATATTTTGGCGTGAGCGCCATTTTTCATTATTCCGAGGGGGTTCGTTTTAAAAATGGGTTGAGAGAGATCGGGGGAAGTAGGGGGCGGGGGGCATTGCACAAGGGTTAGAGAGGGGAAGAGAACTTGCGATGCTGCCCGTGCCTGTGAACTAAGTCACAGGTACCATTTGTGTGCTGGGTGCATGTTTCTTACTGACTGCGCCCCAAAGCCAGCACATTTTAAGTTACAGCGTTACATATGCATTTTACGTGAAGCACCTCGGCAACTTTGTACGATTTTTGGCACAATATAAAAATTAACTTGACCTCTATCGCTGTGCGTGATGTGACCGCAGTTCTGTTTTTCAGGACCATTACAAGTCGGCCTACTTCTTTCTGGAAGGAGTTTTCTACGACGACATGAGGTTCCCAGAGTGTCGCGACATCAGCAGGTTAGCTACTATAAAGTCTTTGCTGGGATAAAGCATTATCTTTTCAATCAATTTGAGTAGATCATAGATTTTTTCCTTATTTTTTTCCTTTAACTTGGATAGATCAGGTTACAATTTGAAGAGAAGCCAAGCTTATCTCTGTGTAATCAGTGCAAAATGACAACATGGGGTGGTGTGGGTAAACTTCACACACACAACGCATGATAGGTTAGAATCGGATCACGTGGGGAAGTGAGAGTTCCCAGAATGCAACGGGAGTCAAGAGTATCCAGACACTGCAGGAGAGGGCATTTTATAAGCAGTCGATTGAAGCATAAAATTCTTTAAGATGGCTGGCTTTTTCCTTTTTGTGTGATGTCACAATGGCTACAGAAAGCCTGACTACAATATTCCTGGGTTTTACTGATGCTTGCATCGTGTTCAGGGATATCCCTTCAGCAGTCGGCACCGACTGCATACCTCCTTCCATAGATAACGCAACATTATTCACTCAGCAAGTTTCCAAGTGCTGCTCTTAACGCACACGGCATCACAAGGTTTGTGGAAGAGTCTGTTGAATAGAAAGCCAACTGTGGCCGTCTGAAGACGCGCTTCAGGCGAGACTGAGGACAGGGGCCGCGTTTGGAGACATTTCCTCGTCTCAACGCGGCGAGCAACCACTAGAGGAGCCAGCAGTGGTCTTGTGACGGAGTAGCCCCCAGCCCGCACAGGGCCGTCTTCTTTTGGGCTGCTGTGAGTGGAGGAACCCGTCAAGCCTGGAGGCGGCGTGAATGTCAAACGCAAATTGCACTTCCGCACAAACGTTGCCATGACATTTTAAATGTGTTAACCCCGAGGCACTTTCAAGACTCATTGAGTCATTGTGCAAAATGATGCAAAATGATCTCTACAATGTGGGGAATCTTAAATAAAAATGATTGATTGTACCACAGAGATACCCTGGCGAGGCAGAAGTAACGCATCGTCAACGCATCGCACATCGATAGACGTTGCATTGGGTCTGGTAAAACCAGGGTCGTAAAACATTTAAAAAAGTGTTAATCAAATCGTCTTATCCTGCACAGTAGGTGGGACAAGCGGTGTGGAGGCGTGACATCCAAACTCCGCCCACGTCTCGCGTAGCCCGTACAAACTCCCCCCACGTCCGCGCTGATTGGTCGATTGATTTGGTACCGACAGCGAGCCTGATTTTCCCAGACCCAATGCAAGCGTCTAGTGATGAGCGATGCATAGACGATGCGCTAGTTCTGGCTCGCCAGCGGACATTCTGATCGTGCACCATTACAATGCACTGTCGCCTCATTT
>OMKY01248027.1:0-18348 GCA_900302395.1 Bregmaceros cantori | reverse complement strand
GACGATGCCAATAAACTGTAATGTAGGTAGGGTTGCCACCTTTGAGAAATAAAAATAAAGGACGCCCACACACGGATTTCAGTTCACAGAGTTCAATAAGGAACACACAATTTAACTTCCAAATAAGCGACAATTCCTTATTTCAAGAGACGGCAAACCTTAAAGTAGGGCAACTTATTCATGTATATTCTTATGTTGTGACTGTTGTTGTGATAAGTGAAACCATCCTGACTTAGATAAAGTCAATACAAGTAAAAACTTAATTGCAGAATTGATGTCATCAGGATTATTTCAAGTAAGCTAATGGGGATTGTTTTTGGATTACTTTAAAACGCATGTTAATCAAATAATTTAAACACATTTGGTTTCTGTCATGATCCCTGGCGTGCGGAGATCGCGCGCCGCGCTCCCGGTCTGCACCCGTCCCAACTCCTCAGCTGTTCGTCATTCCCGATTACCTCCCAGCCTATAAAAGGCTCTCCGCTTCCGCCACTCCCCGTCGGATCGTCCGTTGACGTTGCCTGCCCATGCCCCCGAGCACGCCCGACCTCACGTCTGTCTACCTGTCTGCCCGTCTGCCTGCCCCAGGATACTTACCTGCCGTCCGTCCGTCTGCCTGCTCCAGTGTACTTACCTGCCAGTCTATCCTCTGCTCCGTCTGTCCGCCTGCTCGCCTCCTCTGTTTATCCAGCGTCCGGTAATCCTGCAGTTCCTCCTGTTGCCTCAGGGGGCGTACCGTACTCCTCCGAGCCGCGTTTTTACAGATTGCAAACCAAAATCCATAACCACGCCCCCGAAGCGACCGCACTAGGCTATGACGCGTCATACACGTCACACGCCCCGCCCATTGACGCGTCACGCCCTGCCCATCGCCAAAAAACGTGGAGTTAGCAGCGACTTAACGCTGTCTGCTACCAGTTTAAGCATCAGCCAGCATAGCTCTGTAAAACGACACTAGTCTTTCATGCTAGTGTCCTGGGTTCGATTCCTATTGCCGCTTACTTCTTTGCGTCTTTATTTTTAACGCCAATTGCGCTTTTTTTAAGTTACGGTTAGGATTAGGGGTTAGGTTTAGGGGTTAGGGGTTAAGTTTAGGGGTTAGGGTTAGGGGTTAAGTTTAGGGGTTAGGTTTAGGGTAGGGGTTAGGGTAGGAGTTAGGGTTAGGGGTTAAGTTTAGGGTAGGGGTTAGGTTTAGGGTAGGGGTTAGGTTTAGGGTAGGGGTTAGGGTAGGGGATTACATGTTCGCGAGACGAAAAATTGCAGCGGTTGCGTCACGACTGCGTCATATGCGGAAGTGAGAGTTGCCCCGGGCGTGGTTATGGATTTTGGTTTGCAATCCGTAAACACGCGCTCGGGAACGTCAATTTATTGGTGGAACTCATAACCGGAAACGTTATAATTCTGACTCTGTTCGGAATTAACCGATTGGGAAAACATATCGGTTCAAAGCCCTGTGCCCATTTAAAGTGATTATGTACTTTCATTGCTCATGAACATGGCGCCGTTTAGCTGGATGTTCAGTTGAATTAGATTTTCCAAAACCAAATTCATTTCATTTTATTCATCTAGCAGATGTTTTGTTATTACCTCCAACTCCAGCTCCTGAGGCTCTTCATCGGAGAGATGAATGACGATGATCTTGGTGATTTTGTAGACTTTATGATCGCCAGGCAAGTGGCCAACCAAGGCTTTCTGACGAATCAATACCAAGCCAACGGGAAGATCTAAACAAGAAAAAATAGAATGCATCACCCTGACAATCTATCATATCAATCTATGTAATCATCAAACTCCACACAAAGAGATCCCCCATTTTGTTGTCATTCTGGAGATGAGATTGAACATGAGACCAGCACACTACAGAGCCATAGCGTCACTCGCTTGAAAATAAAAATTAATATGAAACAAATATGTGGAAAAAATGTGTGGAAAATGTGAACAAACGCTTACTGTTAGGAAAAATGTATTTGTAACTAGAAGCACTCAGAGATTGTAAACCTGTGCCATAGTGGTACAAAAACATACTACTGTTAGTGCTATCAGTATGTGTGGCAACCCATTATCAATACAAGTGCTTGTGGAGTAGTGCGATTGAGATTGACGCCACTGGCGAACATGCCAACTACATTTCCCAGCGGCCCCTGGACCCGGAAGTCTAGTCACGTGACCGCACAGCAATCTATCGGTAAGTTGGTGATAAGGTATGATTATGTTAATTATAGGCTGCAGAAATGCACCAAAAATTCAATCATGTCTTTCTTTCATCATTTCCAGCAGCTCTGCAAAATTTCATCAAGATCCATGCCCAACTTTTTCAGTTATCAAGGGGACAAACCAACGCTATGCCCCGGCACAGGTAATTATTATAAAGGGATATGCTAATAAAGGACTTAAAGTTTCTCTATGAATCTTCACAGCTATATCTCCCTCATATTGTGAGAAAATGTAGGTCTGTCTTATCAGCTGTGTAGCTTAAACTCCCAAATTCCTTCTTATCAGCTGTGTAGCTTAAACTCCCTAATTCAATTCCTTTACAGGCAAACGCCCAGGTTCTCACAGCCATAAACAATGGATGTCTGTCTCTAATCTTCAACCTCTAGAGCTCACATATTCATCGCCTATGTGTGTTCATTTCTGTATTCTTGTGTTGAGACGCCAGACTTCACAGCCCCTCCAGTTCAAAGAAACTCGCTTCCCTGGAACTGCTCATTGCCCAACGTTCTGATTGGTCGAAAGAGCACATTTCGCTCAACCCAACTCATACTGCATTGTCATTGGTTTGCCTCATCACGCGATAATATTCCTGTGCTGAGATTTGTCAGTTGACCTTCTATGAGATTGACACCATAACTGTGTTTGCTTTCTAAATTAAACTTTAGAGCGATTCGGACATACCTCAAACCTAAGTGTGTTTCGTTCATCTTTCCACCCACCCAGTTTGAGAATTCTAGGAAATATTTACAAACCTGCATGAAGTTGTATCTTTCCAATGACTCCTTCCACAATGCCCAGACACACCGGGTTCCAGGCGAGGAGGAGATCCGTCGCTGTGAGCACAAACATGAGGGCAATGGAGCCAAGTCGTACTCGATTACCAAAATGCAAGTTTGCTGAAGACATAGCATAGGTTGTTCATTATTTTTCAATTCACACTGAATCATTTTATCATTGTGTTACAATAGCGGTATTGCACAGTGACTTTGCAGCGGGTTGGCGACGACATTAGGCCTACAACTAACGATTATTTCAATAGTCAATTGTAGATTATTGAAAAGATTCATTGATTAATTGTTTGGATAATTTTTCCTTAAAACATACTTACAAATTCTTTCAGTGAGCAACAATTACGAGAACTTAATCTTGTCAACTTGAAATCTAGTTAAATTCTTCACCAACATATATACAAATTATGTTACTTCCTCTGAAACAACTCATTACATTCAGTAATGTATACCATAATATTTTCATGGATTTCTTCATATTCATTTTTTTAATCAATTTTGCCTATTTAATGTTTCATATTTTCGTAAATTATGGATGAATATGAAAGTGTTGATAAATGGGGGAATACCAGCACAAAACAAAAATGGCATAAATTACATGTAATGAGTTTGTGTACAAGGAGGTAACTTAATCTTTGTACATTTGTTGGTTAAGAAGAGCCAAATTTGACTAGATTTCAAGTTAACAAGATTCATTTCTCATAATTGTTGCTCACTGTGAGAATTTTTGATGTATTAAAAATAAAAAAAGTCAAATGATTGGTCAACTAATCGTTTCTATATTCAGCAACTAATCGACTATTAAAATAATCGTTAGTTGCAGTCCTACTACATCGTTGGAGGTGAAGTGGAATGTAATACCACTTAACAAAACATAGTGCTAGCAGTATGTGTGGCAACCCAATATCAATGCAAGCGTTCGTAGAGTAGCGCAATTGCTATTGACGCCACCGGCCGAACCTGCCAAGTTGCCAACCACATTTCCCAGCGGCCCCTGTACCCGGAATTCTAGTCACGTGACCGCACAGCAATCTATCGGTAAGTTGGTGATTAAGTATGAATATGTTACTTATACGCTACATAAATGCACCAAACTTCAGTTATCGAGGAGACAGACAAACCAACGCAGCCAAAAACATAACCTGCCTCGCGGCTACGACCCGGCGTAGGTAACTAATTGCTTAGTGTCTGTCAAGGCGACAGCAATGTTTACACACATGGACATTACATGTTGGTGGAGAGCGGCGATGGAGTGGTGTCCCGTGACTCACATGTGAATGTCAGATCAGGTTCAAGAGGCACCCTCTGATCATTGACCCACTTTGGCTTAGTTTCATAGATGGAGCTTGAAGACTGAACAAGAAATATTAATTTCCACAATAACCTAGTACCATTGTCATCACAAGGGGTGTACTGATAGACTAGAGTTTCTGAACGCATTGTTCAGCATCAAGATACTGAATTGAATTATTGCAAAATTGTTATTTTTGAAATCCTACACAATGACACAGTGAAATTTTTATATTTATATATTTTTTACACTTTTTCAATTACTCAAATAAACATGTTCTACTGATTCTTGAACTACACAATTGAAAACAACTGACTATCAACTTTTTATCAACAACAATTAGAGCTGTCACTAACGATTATTTTAATATTCGGTTAGTTAACGATTAGTCGTTTAATCGGTTAGATATTTATACTTTCAAAAATTCCCCAAATATTCCCAGCGTCAACTGGAAATGTAGTCAATTTTGCTTCACGTTCGCAAACAGGTGTACAACAATTAAGTTAATTACTTATTTTACACAAATTTAATTTCATAAGCAATTAGTCATCGATTAATCGACTAATCGCTGCACCCCTAGTTGCAATTATCTTTCATTGAAAGTACAAAGCAATAAAGCATGCTTCAGCTGCTCAGAGCTACTGTTACGTAGGTTATTACTAGTTCCTCGGATCCGCTAAAAAAAAAAAAAATAGTATTACACATTTAAATGTTTTTGAGAGCAGTGGTTGCACTGGAAATGTTACATTCTTGTAAAAGGGGGGTCAGAACGAGACATGCGTCTTGTTTTTCGTGAGTTTATATTGGAAATTCTATACAATACATGAAGATCTGCTAACGACAGTCGAAACATAAATAAATAAAATTGTACAGACATTTCACAAGGTCCCAAAGACTCTCGGAAACAATCCTTCAAGGCACAGTGCTAGGTGGAAGGAGGAGAGGAGAGGGAAACACGGTCAGCCACACTACGGGAGTGATGATGACGATGATGAAGAATCTATGAAACTTTGTGATTTTACAACCATCTCAAGCAGGTCTGAAGTCAGCTGACTTTAGCCGGTCTTAGCTGGTCACCTGGCTCAAACTGGTCTGAGGTCAGCTAATTCTGAGCTACCAGCTACCAGCTCAAGCTGGTTTAAGCCGGTTGTTTTATCTGAATACTCGACAAACAAACAAAAAACCAATTAGGATTAAATTGCTTAACATTTGACAAGAATCATGGCTACTGGTAATGCCAGGTCGTTGCCTCGTTGGTTAGTGCCACTGTGCCATGCTGACATTATCAGATACAACAGCCTGATGTTTTCAACCCAGAACTGCAGAAGTATAATAAGTTGAAATCAATCCAGGTTAGGTTTTATGTGCAATCAACTACTACTACTTTTACTTTTGAGAAGCATATCATAACTATTTTGGGAGAAGCTTTCATATACTTTTTCAAGCGTCTATGTCTCCTTATACACCAGTTGATCGGTTAAGGAACACCAAAAAACACTGTAGTGTGAGGGGCAGTGCACTGCTCTTGTAACTTGTTGACATGGTACATTCTAACAGTGTCACTTTATGTGTTTTAATTTTTATTTTTATTAAGTTGTTTTTTCCGGCGTCAGCGCCGTTTTTCCATCTTTATTGGATAGGATTAGTCGGAAACTGGGTTGAAGAGATCGGGGGTAGACATTGCAGACAAGTCGACGAGCGTAGTCGAACTCAGCGCCACTAACATGGATGGGGTGCCGTTAGGTGCGGTGTCCATAACCACTCGGCCAACGCAGACCCAATATTTTATTATGTTTTTGACGGCATAATATTATTGTTATGACCATTTTCTGACACTACTACTGGTATATATTTTTTCTACTATGCCGTTGTTTTTATTGTAGTATATTCACAGTGTTATTATTAGAGCTGCAACTAACGATTATTTAGATAATCGATTAATCAGCATTAAATCGGTTCATTTTTCCTTTAAAATCGTAACCATTATTAGCATTAATTACGATTATGAAACATTATTAAAAGTTTGCAATGTTAATATTACAAACTTCTTGCTTTTTCGCTATCTTCATTTTATAGTAATATCTCCATTTTATAGTAATAGCCTAGTCTTACAGGCTAAATAATAACATATTGGGCTTTCACGCAAGCATATGTGTTTGTTTGTTTTTTGAACCAAATGTCCTAAGTCAATTTCCAGTTGTGTTTTATCAATGACCTGGCAATAAAAGCAATTCTGATTGGAATGAGGGAAAAATGTGGAGAGCCAGTCCTGTGTGTCCAGTGAGTAGTGGAAACCCTTTTCCAATTAAATAATGGAACAGTGCTGCAACCCAAAACTGTTGGGGCAGGTTGCACGTTAAGCCTTTGCCATGTCTACCAGCCGTTGGGCCATTCCTTTCTCTATTCATTCCCCTTTGCTCTCCCGCCATTGTCACCTTCTATTGAATTTTCATTTGCATTTTATGACATACCCACGACTGCTGTGTTTGCCCTCCATTAACTTCGACAGCACACACTGCAGGACTCGAGGGAAACACATCTCCTCTAGAGCGCATCAATACCATATTCAAACCAGATATACGAATACAGTACGGCCGATTGAGCCAGCAGCCATTATAGGTTCTTCAACCAATAGTATCCATCAAACACTTTATGAAACACACATAGTTTATGTGCAGTCTCCACCAGCTGACTTTGTTAGTTTCAGTGGTTTGTTTACAAAGGACACAAGCGTCCGGCCATTCAATTTACAGGATAGTCCAGTAGAGCTGCAACACATTAATCAATGATTCTTGTAATCGCCAACTAATTTGATAATCAATTAATCAGCACAGATTAATCGTTTCCTGGTTTGAATTTGAATATATGTTGTTCCCAAGTCGCCATTCCCAGTGTCATGGCCCAAATACAATAAAGACAACGCGTAAGTTATAATTTAGTATGGAAGAGTAGGCTCTTTCATGTGGGGATGGGGATAGCAAAACATCAAAAGTTTGCAATATTAATATTACACATTTTTAAGATAATAATCCTCAGATTTTAAAAGAAAAAATATTATTTAAATCAACCGATTAATCGATTAATCATCAGTAAAAATGTCTGATTAATCAATCATCAAAATAACCGTTGGTTGCAGCTCTCTATTGCAGAAAATTTGAATTCAGGATTTTCTGCCACAGCTCACATTGGGTTGGAGGATGACCCTTGAATTCCATGAATGCCTTTCATTGTTGTAAGTGGCCGAGAACTTCAGAAAATGTAGTTAACCTTACGTTGTCACTGAACTGTCCTGCTAGTGTTCTGTAATACTTTAAGATTACATACCAGTACTGTGTGATTCAAAAGGGCTGGTGAACGTGCCGTCATGGCTGGCGATTGATAGCATATTACCATGGATGAAGCAATAATAGAATTCTTTTGAACAGAAAATGCTATGCAAATATTGCTCTCCATTCATCTGACCGCGATCCAACCACCAAAATGTCTGCCACCGGCAAGCCGTGACGTCAATTTTTTGGATGGATTATTTAAGACGTTTACCAGCTGGAAATATACGATGCTTTGAATACCAGAGGACATTTGTGAACCTAAGGAGAACGATGCTCGATGACAAGTATAGGAGCCAAAGGCTTTTCAAGTGCTGCAACAAGTTGAAATGGCACATACGGTATCGATTTCAAGGATCTTCAATTGTTATTATTCAGAATTGAAAGAGGGGAGGTATGCTTGTTTTTAGCACAAATAGGGAGTGTTTTATATTGGACATATTTTCGGTCTCAAACTTGTATCTATTGTGAATTAACTAATTTACATTTTCTAATGTCAAACACATACAGCGAATGGCTATGATGAAAGCTAATTATCTCTGGCAAGCCACATCCTAAGAGACATTGGTGTATTTCTTGTTTGTCCAATGTGAAAGGAACTTTGATGAATCACTTTGTTCTAGTGGCAGTCATAAAAAGCTCTTGGCTCGACGAGTTACAAGTTATTACTGGCAAAAAGATCTTTGGGGAACTGTGCGAGTGGGGTTTGTGTGTGCAAAAGCAAGAGTGAAAGAGTTAGTGAGCAAGGGGGAGGGGCAGAGAGAGAGAGCGAGAGAGAGAGAGAGAGAGAGAGAGATAGAGAGAGAGAGAGAGAGAGAGAGAGAGAGAGAGAGAGAGAGAGAGAGAGAGGAAACGACAACAATGGAGTATGCCAACATGGGTGTGGACCCTTCCAGACATTTGTAGGTAGACTTCACAACATGTGCAAGAATGTGTCACACCCCCAACAGTTTTATTTTTGTTTCCATTCATATGCTTGAATACAGTACTCCAGATGAGATCATAATAAAACAAAATAATAATAATAATAATAATAATAATAATTTCGAGAGGCATATGCTGGCTTACCAAAATGTAAGAAGTCAAGAGCGACCAAAATCGGCATATTTTACACCAGTGTAGTCTACAAGATCTACAACGGAATTAATTGCTGCACTCAATATCAGAACTTCTCGTAGGCTTCTGCTTTTCAAAGGCTTTTTACAAAAGGGTCTCTAGTCAGGTGACAGCTAGCGAAATGGTCAGTTGCAGACCTAGGGTGGACTGCCCCAGATTGGGCCACTGTAATGTGCAATGTGGGGCACATGAGATCCAGAGACTCTGGCTCCTCCCTAAACTAATGAATGCCAGTGAAACTATGGTAAAAGCAAACTAATAATGTGTCTAATATTGAGTTCAACTGTTGAGCGCTACATTTCGCTGTCCCCTATAGCCAACTGACTGTCCCACATTATGAACCTGCAAAAAAGGGCCAACCTTAGGGCATTCGACCCTATATAATATATATAATATATAACGTAACTAGCGGACTCAGATTCTATCATTAGTATTATTGGTATACAGCTGTGAATAGATATATGTGGTGTTATACACTGTATCTATTAAACTGTAATAACGACTTGACTCACCAGAACATGAGGTGTATGTTATACACTGTATCTATTACACTGTAATAACGACTTGACTCACCAGAACATGAGCTGTATGTTATACACTGTATCCATTACACTGTCATAACGACTTGACTCACCAGGTCTGACGCCCAGGGTCCCATCCTGTCGACTACACCACAGCGCCTTGTCGCCGCTCTGTAGGATGTAATGATCCTTGGCTTGGAACAGCTCCATCGCTGGTATATAAATATTAATGTGATGTACTGTGTAAACTGCGGGGTATAGATTAGGGTGCTAAGGTATAAATTATGAATAGATACGCCCGTTACGCGGAGACAGGAGGTGAGTGAGAACCGGGTTGAGCGCCAGTGGTTGTTTGGCGGCTCCCCTGGGCAGCTAGCCCGCTAGCGAGCTAGCTGCTGTGGCTGATGATGACACGCTGACCTGGAGCATGATAAAGACGAGTCAATGGACTAGAAGAGACCGCGGTTATCTGTGATCAACCGCGCCGCTTGTCCGGCGAAAGCCCAGGCGGCTGGTGATGTCCAGTGACGGGCGGCTGTCGGTGTCTGCATACCACCCCCACCCGGAGACAGCTCTTCATTCACCGTAGCCGAAAATCAATGGGACTTTCGCGAACGAGTATTGGCCTTAGATGCCTTTGAAAACTTGTATTGCAAGGAACGCCATGGAACATTAAATTTGATTACCAACTTTTAACACGCCTTCTCATTGAGTCAACCATTATCCAAATCCATGCATCGAAGAGAACATTCACCTAAAATGACTTCTATCACATTGTAGTGCCTTCTTTTCAGCGATCATAACTCCCATCGAAAAGGAAGGCAGACCTTCCTACGTCAATTTCCTGGTCCAAACAAACCCACGTGACCTCTCTACCTACGTCCCCGTTTGTCGAGCTCACCTGTAAGTTCCATATATGCCTTTAATTGTTGTAATGGGTGCAATGTGCCGTTTTCTTTGATTGACCATGTCAAAGCGAATTTATTATTTTATTTTTTTAAATGTGATTGCAATTGTATTTAATTTCTATTTAACAATACATGAAAATAATGTAAAATAAAATGTAATTATTATTATAATTGTATTATATTATTGTTCTGCACAAGTAAAATACTGACACGTTGCAGTTTGGACGCGAGAAAGCAAGTTTATGCTGGAGTTTTGTCATTGAAAGTGAATGGTGTACGCTGCTTTCCCATGAATTTTAATTATATATATTTGCTCATTAGTTTCAATGTCGTTCTTAAACACATCTTGAAAATACATCCACACGAAAAATAAAGTAGACTTATAAGATGAGTAATAACCTTCGTCGTAATTGCATCGTTATTACATACGCAAGAGCACATAGAATCAAGGAGTGAACAGGGTGCTATTTAAGTAAGAAAAATCATAATATTAACAGATAACCATTTGCTGGAAAAAATTCTCAGTTTGGACTCCAGAGTGCAAATATTCTATATTGTATCTCATTTTATCTCGGAGGAGTTTTTAACTATGGTTTTAATATTATATTTTATATTATATTCATAATTATTTAATAAATATATTATTAACTAATGCATTATTTGTGTTGCAATGAATTTGGGCTAATTGAAAGCTGCACCCCAGTTGGGTTTAGAATTGTTGCACTAACTTTATTAACCAATTACAAACATACATGTCCCCCTGGTGGCCACCATTGTATAACATGCATTTATAGTTATACATTATAACAAAAGTTACAGTTTGGTGCGTACCTGGATGTCACGCTTTGCTACAGTATTCAAGTATAATATTTTAAGACCTGTACTAAAATGCAGAAATAGTTTTCTTGAGCAGCAGAGATATTACTTTTCATTATTTATACAATGGTATTCACTGCCAAAGACTGCTTACGAAGTATGTCCAGAATGGTTATTAACATGAAAAAGATTTTTAAAAACATAGCGATAGAGATCATAGAATGGTTCGGCATTTTGGCTCTGTATTTACACACTTACATTAATAATTATCAGATAATTGGGAACTGTGAGATAGAAATGAGTTGATGAATATCACATACACATAACACACATTTCAGCAGAGCAGGATGATACAACTGTTACGGAAAAACTTAAAAATGACCAAAATCAATACCTGTCAACTTAAAAGCCTATGAAATGATGCCCTGGGAAATCAAGTTGACCCTGTTTGACATTCTACAAAAGGGGCTGGATTTGGTGACATATTAGCATTGTGTCCTGCTCCTGTATATGCACAATGAGTTAGTGACTTGCAGGGCTCCAAACTGGTTCAAGGAACGAAAACGAAAAGAAATAGAATCTTATGAGGAGCAGAAACGGAAAAAGATTTCTTTAACTGTTCCGGAACAGAAACGGAGCATTATGAAATCCACAAAACCGGTCAAAACGTTTTTTTTTTTCTGTTCTCTATATATTTTAACATATCCTATCTCTGGGAGACTATTTCCAGTTGTGCATCCATCCAACTTTCACTATCAAGCCCCGTGCATCTGGGCTTCCATCTTGTGGACAGACGAGGAAGCGAATGTAGTGGCATTTTAAACCTGTTTTCACGTTAATACAGTTGCACCGAAGTTTGAAAGTCCAAAAATATAATTTGTATAAACGTTATCTAAACTTAACATTGCACAATATAAGGAACTTTAAGAACGAATACAATTTTTGCGTTCTGAACCGATTCGGGACCATTTTGGTGGCGGAACGGTTCCGTGAACGAAAACGTTAAACATAGGCCTGCTTGAACCATTCAGAACGGAACTTTTAAAAAATAATGTAGTTTTCAAGCCCTGGTGACTTGTGCACACAATCTACAGTCTTGTCTTTGTATTACGCTGATTTAAATAAGGCATTTTGATGTGACTAATGTCGACACCACGAAAAACAATACTAGTGTCAAACCAATCTTTATTCGGCACAATAGATTCCTTACATTTCTTAGCTATTCCGCCAATATAAGAACTGAACAATAATTGATGACATTTTATCAAAAAATAGTGCATTGCATATAACACAATTTCCTTACCATACAAATATCATAGAGCAACATTATTCATTACTATACAGTGTAATTTATTCCCAATTACATATAAATAGTTTGCTTGCTGTCATAAGAATTTGAGCATATTCCCCTAAACACATAGCTTATAGTTAGCCATGTAATCAAAAAAAAATAATTTGCCCAAAAAGCTCACATTGTCACCACATATGCTCTTAAACATAGGGATATTTCCAAAGATAATTTCATAGCAAATACATTTCTTAAAGGATTGACTCACTGCTCCTTTCTTCTCTCTTACATTCGGACAAAACAATAGTTTAATTTGGGGTGGCTAGATATGAAAAAAATAGTGAACTAAAAATAAATAATTGACACTAGATGCATACATCTTTGTCCGATTCATTAAATATGACAAATATTGTGATGATCGTTGTAAAAAAAAAAAAAAAAAAAGAAAAAAAAGAAAAATGGTGATCAAGTTGTGTAAATGCTACGTTGGGAGTTACAAGTTCCAACATTTTGTGATATCACAGATTAAAAAGATGAAGATCCAGTGGTTTAGAAAAAGTGTCAAATTTAATGTCCAAAAGTTCAAACACACCCATTTTCAGATGAATATCAGCAAAATAATTTTGTTTGTTATGGCTGCTTGAATGAGGTACTCAAACATGCAGTAGGAAATTGTAAAGCAGCAAAGACAAACCGCTTGTCCGGTTTGGACAAACGATAAGGATGGCAGACAACGTCCTTTGCAGGTTTTTTTTTATGTAGGGTGGATTGCGCTAATATGGGCCACTACCTGATGTGGGCCACCTAAGCTCCAGTGGCTCTGGCTCCTCCCTAAACGAATTAATGTCAGTGAAACTATGGTAAAATCATGGTAACGTGTCTAACATTAAGTTCAACTGTTGGACAGTACGTTTCTCTGTCCCCCATTAGGCAACTGACTGGCCCACATTAGGAAGTTGGAAAAATGGCCCACATTAGGGCAATCCACCCTGAATGGGACATACATAGACAGCCCTTTTGGGTTCCCCAGAAGGACAAGGAACCGACACGGCTTGAGTGTATGTTTCAGACACAATTGAGGGAACCATGAATGAGGTCTGTAAAATCATGGGTAAACACCCTCACCCAAACTGAACACTCCACCATGTATCTTGACGCAAAGACACCACAGGTCTCACTGTAAACATCTACTACCCAGAGGCAGCTGGTGCTTCAGACAAAAGGCAATTTAATAAAGACTAGGGCTGCAACTAATAATAATTTTGATCATCGATTAATCAGCCTTTTTTTACTAACGATTAATCACTTAATCGGCTAATTTTTCCTTTAAAATTGGAATCATTAAGCTGAAAGTTAATTATTAAAACTTTGCAATATTAATATTGCAAACGTTTTGGCAGTTCGGGGTCCGTGTTGGCCGAGTTATGGACACCGCACCTAACGCGACCCCATTCATATTAGCGGTGCTGCGTCTACCGCAGCGTCCGCAGTGTCGCGAGTTCGACTACGCTTGTCGACTTATCTGCAACGTCTTCCCCGATGTCTTCAACCCAGTTTCCCACTAATCCTATCCAATAAAGATGGAAAAACGGCGCTGACGCCGGAGAAAATAAGCCAAATGACAATATATATTCAACACGTTTAAGCAGAGAACGGGCCAAACAAGTAAACGATGAATTGCTGCTGATTAATCGATTATCAAATTAGTTGGCGAATAATCAATTATAATCAATTATAATCAATTAATCGATTAATTGGTTGCAGCTCTAATAAAGACACTTCCGGCAGTCTTCAAAAGAAACTTCCACACTGGCTGAAGAGCAACTTTCCCCTATTTGGCACTATGAAAAGCAAGGCAGTGACTTTGGTTTGAAAGGAGAAAGAACCAACCTGCCCCAAAACTCCATATTATGCATTTTGGGAGAGAAATGTCAGGAACACTGTTTAGTACTCACTGCATGCAACTCAAGCAATTAGCAACTGTCGGATAATGTGAACGTATATGTTACAGTAAAACTCCAAACTAACAATCAACCAAACATTTTTTTGTATTTGTGCCAAGTATTAAGATACCTCCCCAGACGGCGTATTGTTCTGTGGGACTATCATAGGACTATCTTTCTGCGGCAGACTGTCGCCCTCGCTCAAAGCTTTGGCAGTCGACCGTTCCTCCACCCTCTCCAGTTCCTCAAGAATGGTTTGAACTCGCCGTACGCCATCCCGCCTCGCCTGGCGGACATCCGCTCGTCCTTCTGGGTCCACCGAGTCGAGCGCCAGCAGTTCTTTGGTCAACAGCTCCTCCAGCAGCAAGTATCTCTTGTCGTTCTTTTTCCCATCAAAGCACCGGACCTCCTGCTCCAACTTCTCAACTCGCCCAATGATGCCTTGCACTTTTGAGAGCCCGGGGTGAGTTGGGCCAGCTGGAGCAACTTCGGGGCTGCCGCCTGGCTGTTGAGGATCTGATTTTGGGGCTGGCTGTGCTGTGACGTTGGGTGCTTGTTGCGGCATTTGGACATTCTGAAACTCCGGTGGCGGTGCATACAACTGCTCCGGCTGTTGTTGTTGTTGTTGTTCAGATTCCTGTTCTGTCTCCTGTGCAGGGGCCGGTGGAGGCGGTGGAGGGGGAGAGGGCGACCGTGGCGACTGTGGCTCGCAGAAATGAACCGGGGGAGGTGGTGGTGGAAAGGCCTCGTTTTCGGTATCTAAGTGCAGGGGCTGTGGTGGTTCAGGTTTCTCAGTCTTCTGAGCGCTGCTGATGAGAGGCTCTTGCTCAACTTTTACAGGTACGACTCGTGGTACGTTTTTCTGCTGTGGGGCCTGCAAATAAACAAAGAAGCAAGTGTTGTTGTATTCAGTATTCATTTTATACAAACCATGGCTGATAATTTTCCACAAACAGTGCATGACTATTGAAGTTACCTACTTGTGAAACCCAATCCTACCATAGGGACCCTCAGCGTTCTGAAGTAACTCCTTTCCGATAAAGTTGCAATCCCAAAGACGATTTGCTTATTTTGTTAGGTTACAAAATGCTAACAAAATAAGCAGGTTTTTTTTTATTCACATTTTACATCGCGGCAAATGATGCGCCAAAATTCATTTCGGAATGCAGGCGTGTAATCTTCTCCCACAAACCATACACCCAGGTTGGGCTGTACGATTTTGACAAAAAAGAAAATCCAGATTTATGTCTTTGAAATCTCGATTTTCGATTTGTTTCCGGTTTCTTGAAAAAAAGGACAACATATATTAAAACTAGAAGTTTCATATTTTAAACTTTGCAAATAGTGTCTGTGTTTTTGGAGTTAAGTAGAGACACCTCACCATTTGGCTTAGGATTAAAACAATTATCAATTTATACACATTTTATTCACCCATGTAACTTGAAAACAGACAAGCAAAAACATTATTATCAATGTTAAAAAGGAAATACGATTTGACGATTTCACATTTTCCAAAATCCTCTGAACATAATAATCTGATTTTGATTTCAAAACGATTTTTTGCACAGCCCTACACCCAGGTAAGCCTGTCATAAGTCACCACCTATATTTTTTGATTAAATAATCCCCTCGTGTTTGAGCTCAATGGGTATCAGATAAATCTTTGACTCAATGTCCTACAAAAATACCTGTGGACGTTCTGCGGACTTTGGTGTGACCACGGTGGGCGGGATACTGATGTTCTGAGGCAGAGGTATGGGGACAGAACTTTCATGGTGGCGTGGCTGCTGCTGCTGCATGGACCCCCCTTGGCCCAGCCGATCATTTGAAGGGGCCTGAAGGCAAACATAATGTTTTATGTTAACTAAAAATTCAGATTAAATAAATTCAAATTTAATTTAAGTGTGGCTATCGGCAGCATCACCCCAACAGATGAATAATTCTGACTGAAATTTGATAAACACTATTGAACCATAACATCAAATTGAGGCATTTAATGGACGCTCAGTCAATATAAGTGCACTTACTTTGGGAAGCTAACTAGCTATTGCCGACTGCAAATTCAGCTGATTAACGCACATAAATGGCAATAATTAACCCTAGCCTGGCAAGCCAGAACCAACGCTTTGTCCACACATCGTACATCGCGATACGTTTGCATTGGGTAAAACCAGGGTCGGAAAACGTCAAAAAAAAAAAAGGGTCCATCAAATCATGTTATCCAGTCACGGCGCAGCAGGTGGGACAACTCCGCCCACGTCTTGCGCAGCCCCTACAAACTCCTCCCACGTCTGCGCTGATTGATCGATTGATTCCCAACCGACGGCGACTTGGACTTTCTCAGACCCAATGCAAGCGTCTAGCGATGTGCGATGCATGGACGACGCGTTGGTTCTAGCTCGCCAGGCTAGTTAACCCCAATAGGTCCATTGTTACCATTGATCCCTTTAGCTATGGATGTGGCACTGTTGAACAGCACCATAATGAATCACATACTTATAATCTAGTATGAAATGAATGCCATAAAATGCTGCTATATTGAATATATCTAGTAAACATAGAATACACATATGCAATACCGTGATTTATTTAGAAGTTCTGCTAAATTAATCCTTCCAAGTAGTAGTTTGGTGAAGTATATATACATAAATGGCTACTTCAGTCTGTGTGTCTGACACGCCTAAACTTTTGCACGTCACTTATAATTAGCGGAACTGTGTGACCAACGGTCGAATTGTTAGTCAGAGTTGGTTGGAGAACCAACCAGTGTGGCAGTTGAATCACCCGGAACACTGGTTAACCCAACCTTTTACTCAGCAAGCGATCTATGTAACATGTAACAGGCATGAGTGTTGCCTAGGAGATGTTTTAGGCCCTCCCAGAACTCGCTTCAGTTTGAAATCCCTCACTTTGTGAAGCAACGCGGTGATTCTTTAGACTATATTTTAATATTTTAATTAATCACAATAAATCACATAACATCAATCACATGTACATTGCCACCCCCTAGTGGTACAACAGAGTCACTATGTCTCCCTGTAAACAATTATGTATGTAATGCATAATACGAATAGACACTACACAATGTGTATACTGCTATGTAATTAACAAGGTTTAATTTTTATTGCGTGTTATTTATTGTGTTTGTGTGCGAGAAAGCGTCCGTTTTGCGCCATGGCTCGGCCGTCCAATTCAATCTGTACAGGAGTATGCGCGTTACACGCGCCATAAATCCGATATGTCCATTGCCTGGCGATCGAATGGGTCCAGCAAGTTCTGCGTTCTTCAAAAGAAGATTCCCCTCCGACAGCCACGTGCGCTCTCTCTCGGTGGGTTGGCGGTTAGATCGGATAGCTATGGCATCTAAATAACCTGTGATGTGGTGTGGCTTACGGGCGGCAGTGGTGGTGGAGCAGCAGCGGACGAGCAGTCCAACACATCCAAGCATCTTCCTCAATATTTAATAATTGCAGTTTCGACATAATACATTTGATTATTTTGTTAATGTATTTATTTATATACCTATTTTAACCCCAAACGTGGCTAGTACAGATTGTTGGGAGATGTTCAAACGTCTTTTAAGGAACCGTTGCTTCTCTTCCATACACAAAAATCTTCTGCAATTACGGAAGAATGAGTTGTTTTTACCTTCTTTTTGACAATCTGCTTATTCTCTTTAAACCAACAATGATCGATTGTTTGTGTCAAACCAAACACACACGAAGTGGCCCGACTTGACCAAAATTTCACCCAACTTCTCAGGGTGAGTAGACACATCAGAATAAGGTCAAATGTACGGGGGGCGCGGTGGCCGAGCGGGTAGAGAGCGCATCCCCCAGAGTCCAGACCATATGTCGAGCAGTGCCTCAGGTTCAAATCCTGCCTGGCTTTTCTGCAATGTCTCCCCCGATTCTTCAGCCCAGTTTCCAATTTAATCCTGTCACTATCTTTCTCAATAAAGAATGAAAAACGGCGCTTGCACCCAAAAAAATATGTATATAATAAATGATTTCCAAAAGAAGTGTACGATTTGTATTTGAAAGTATTCACTGGTGTGGGCAGATAGCAGATATGTGAACAAGTCCCTCTTTCAAGTCTCAAGTCTCAAGTCCTTCTTGGGGAAGTCAAGTCAAGTCT
>OMKY01248021.1:11590-23031 GCA_900302395.1 Bregmaceros cantori | reverse complement strand
AGATAACGCTTGTTAGGAGAACTAAACTACACAGTCAATTTTGCAGTGTTAAATATGCTGTGTCAAAGTTCATTACACTCTTTCGGAGGGATATTTACTAGTGTTGGTGTTAATTTGCAGAGTTACAAGGCGCTGTGTCAATTAGACTCTACAAAGCCCCGCCCAACGCCCCACCCACCTCGTCCTCTCTCAAACTTTAAAGACCGCCATTTCCATTGCATCATGACTGATGCGGCACCCGAATCTTGGCGCGGACCGAGGTTCGGCTTGGACCCCAGGGGTTTGTGTCGCAGCGGCGTTGCCGACTTTCCGTGTCGCAGCCTTTGTCCGCTGCAGATGCCCGTCCCTTCATGGACGTGCTGGCGGTGGTGTACAGTGTTAGCCAGTGTTAATTTTTTACTCAATTCCAAATTAATTTTAAGAGGAGTTAAACCCTATGGAAAGAGTTAATTTGACACCAAATCTGATAAGGACCAAATACACTCTTTAAGGCCTCATTCAGACTGAAAGTGCGTGTTATCTGCGTGTCGATCGGCCCGCCGTTTCTGCGCCGATACCAAAAAGGGTTTTGTTCACACTGAGGCGTAGGAATGGAGGGCATGCGTGTGTGTTCACACATCCTTCGGGTTCTCCGCATCAGAGGGGCGGAGAACAAGCATCGCAAGAAATGCCTTTCATTACCGACGTCACAGGAGTGCTTTGCATCAACCAGCGAACAGCGCCTGCCGCTTGAACAGACATGCACCTGCGCCAGACATGCACCTGCACCCGGCGTGCCCTGTGCCAAGCTCAACCGTTAACTTACTCAATGGGTTACTATCGTACAGGTACCCAGTACACGCATGCGTGTAGTGGGTGCACTGACAATTATCAGTGACTTCATGGAACGCGGTGTCAATTTTGAAATCACCTGTCATTTGAGGCGCTTATTCCTTTTCTGTGCGCCCGCGTGTGTGTGTCTGTGCGTGTGTATGTGCATGAAGTCATGCGTGTGTGTCTGTGTATGTGCATGAAGTCATGTGTCGAACACGTTCTTATTTCCAGAGGTGTGTCTGCATGGTCCAATCAGCTGGCAGTATATTCTCAGTATGTAAACCGTGAGCTCATCAGCTGTCTTACAGACCCCACATACGCGTGCAAACACACACACACACACACACAGTGAGAGGGGAGACGAAAGGGAGAAAGAGAAAGATGGGCAGGCGTGGCATAATAGAATGTAGATATCTTAGTGAACTACAATATTATGTCTGTCAGATGCGCTTTTTCTGTGCTTAAATGCTCACGGGTTTGTCTGCGCGTCGTGGTTAGAGTGTCAGAAGCTCACGCACTTTGCCGCCACCCCGATCTGCAAACATTTGTGATGTTTGTATTAATTTATTTTAGAGACGATTCTTAATCCGCTAACGGAACTTCTCCCCGAGCGGAAAGCCATCCCCAAGGCGTGTCCTGCTTGCTGTGATGCCGCGGGGCGAATTGTTGGTGTGGACGCGGGGCGTAGCAGCCGGGTAGCAGTGGCGAGGCGTATAATCCTCCTCTGCTGCGGGATAGGAGTACTAATATGTCTGTGGATAACGGTTATTATGAGTACTAAACTAGTCTACAGATAACGCTAGTACTAAACTAACGGAATGATTGGGTGGCATTCTAAGTCCCCCCCCCCCCTTATCTCTCTCTCTCTCTTGGCGTAAGCATCATTATCCATTTTATTGACTAAGATTAGATTTGAAATTGGGACGTTAGGGATTGGGTGAAGGCATTGAACAGTTCTGTTCAATGTTTGTTTTGCTAAGTCCTCTTTTGTATATGCTGTTGTCAAATAAAAACCCAAGAAACCTACATAGACCCTCTATCTGAAAATGTGATAATGACTTGTACACTTGTAAGCGCACACAACCACTTACCACATGTGCAACGCACGATGCACTCAACCACTGGTGTACGACACACCAACTTCGGCCTTGCACACCAACTGCAACCGTGCAGACCAAAAAACGGGCTGGGTTGTGACCGAGTGTGCCTGGTTGTCTTCAGAAATGTCCAGGATAACTGTTGCTTGCGGACGCTCTACATCGACTTCAAACGGGACCTCAACTGGCGGTGGATCCACGAGCCCAAGGGATACAACGCCAACTTCTGTGCGGGCGCGTGTCCCTATCTCTGGAGTGCAGACACCCAGCATTCTAAGGTGGGACATTGGCGTTCCATTTCCATTTAAAATAGTATTTTTTTCTCTTCTCTTCTGGATGGTGTATGGGCGCCAACGATTTAACGACTATGACTGTTGTATTCAGGGTAAATCTGATCCTGCTTGACTTTTCTGAATTATTCATGTTGTGTGGCCCAGTGGCCTAGTGGTAGAGGGTCCGTCTCTGTTCAAATCCTGGTTGTGTTGTACCAAAGACTTGAAAAACGGTAGCCAATGACTTCCCGTTTGACAGTCAGCACATTAGCCTGGCGAGCCAGAACCAATGAATCGTCCAGGAATTTGCCCGCTGCTAGACGGTACATTGGTTCTGGGCAAATCAGGCAGAGGCTCGCCTATATACGGGCTGTCACGCCTCCATGCTGCTTGTCCCACCTACTGTGCTGTGATTTGATTGACAGTTTTTTGGCACGTTTTTCGACACTGGTTTTACCAGACCCAATGATCGTTCTAATCACGTGCGATGCGTGGGCGAAAAAACAGATAAGTGAAGACCCCCTCTTCTAATAAGCCCAGCATGGAAGAGTATCTACAATCTGCAATATGTGAAGATAACGAAAAATCAATGATGTTCTATGGGGATATTTGTAAGAAGGAAGACTATGCTGGACACGCTGCTAGGCTGTGCTCTCAACGAATTGCCAAAGTTTACAAAAGAAACATATTTCTTGGCTCCCCTTTTTTGCAAAAACCTCCCGAGTCTGAATCGTCCATCGCTAGCATGTTATGACAACTTCATGATTTGCACGTTTTGGACAAACCGAAAAGGAGAGCATTGTGAATAAGGAGGATGGTTTCATTTTGTTTATTCTACTTGATCGGTGGGATGATAGGAGAGCTTATGGGATAGACACAGCCCACGCCCCTGCCATTCCCCGGGACATAAGGAATATTATTGTTATAATATTGTTTTTGTAATTTTGTTGTTATATTTTAGGTCCCGATTCACATTGTGTTGTGGTTGGGCTGCCAGTGGACGGCTGCCAGTGGCAAAATCAGTGTATTTTATATTTCAGGGTTATATGAGTTTACCTAATCAACAATTGTGCACGGATTGTATGTCAGCACACTAATCGTGCTGCTCTGGCGTTAGCTGCCCCAGTTAAACAGAAGAAGTAAGTAAGGAAGTAAGAAAATGATGCTCAAATTATTTTGTCACACTAGCCCTGTTTACATGGATTATAATTATTATTATAATATCTATATGTATAATATATTTGGATTCGTCATGAACCCCCTCTGCTGGGAAAGGGGGGCCGCTCCGTTGGAGGACGTCTCTCTTTCTCTCTCTCTCTCTCTCTCTCTCTCTCTCTCTCTCTCTGGCTGTGTCCGAAATCGCTCCCTAACCCCCAGATAGTGCACTATATGGGGTGCACGCCATTTTGTAGGGGTGTCCGAATTCTCCATGTACCCTATATGGTGCACTGAAAGTATCCCACAATGCACCGCAAAAAGTAGTGAGCATCGGATGTACCCTAGACGGAGCAATATAACCCATAATGCATTGCGAGAGGTTTTAAAAATAACCTAAATTTCACAATAATGGCGCGGCGGGAGTAAATAGCGACCGACCACGGCAAATTGTTATAAATATAAGTGCTTTTTACTTTTTGTGATAATTTTTGAATTTATAATTACATTTTTTATAATTATATTTCATAATAATTTTCAACGGCGCCGACTCTAGTGTCCGAAATCTCGGCCGTTGCTGTTGCACACAGCCATTGAGTGGAAAACACATTTGTTCTTGATGATTTCTCTAACATAGGTCTCGGAAAAACCCCGGCACTGGAACGTGTCAAATTTGAAAAGTGCTGGCAATGGATGGATGGGTTAATACCACTGCGGATAGGATGGAGAGAGGAGAGATGAGTCGTGGGTCAGTGGTGCACCATCGCTGACCTTACAGATAAAAAGAAAAATGCTGTTATCTAATAGCTGCGAGCATGTGCACAATCAGGCTGACACCGTGTTAGCAAGTTGCTGTTCTCATCCCCGCTCAGATTAAATGGGACTAGGGAGCCGGCTGACCCCTCGTGGCACAGAGGTAATGTTGTGCAAAGCCTCGTAATGTATGGGCGATGGGCTGACGAGGTTAAACATAGTTATGCGCACGTGTAAGCGCTGATTAAGCACGGGCTACTCCATTTAAAAGCACACAATTAAGTCGGCGTCAGGAATAGCTTGCATGTGTAAAAAACAAGAGGTTGGACATGAGTGCGGGAAGTGAGGTGCTGAGGGTGCTGCAGGGTTTGCTGGATTTGATTCAGTGCCGGCCATTTTATTATTGTCCGTGTCCGAAATCGCTCCCTATCCCCTACTCCCTAACCCCTATACAGTCCACTCAACAGCAACGGCCAAGATTTTGGACACCAGAGTCGGCGCTATCACAATTATAAAATATAGTTATAAAAAATATAATATATATTTTGGATGAAAAATTCAACACTCATCAGAAAAAGTTTAGGTCATTTTTAAATTTGTGGGATACTTTCAATGCACTGTATAGGGTACCTAGAGAATTCGGACACCCTACAAAATGGTGTGCGCCCCATATAGTGCACTATATAGGGGATAGGGAGCGATTTCAGACTCATTATTTTTTTTAAGGTAAGCACCGTTTTTTCCATCTTTATTGACAGGCCTCAGCACGTGGAACTCAATTAAATTCATCTCATTTAGCTACAAGTTAGCACCCAACCTCACTAGTTCTTAAGGCGATTTACATCCGATTTGAGACGCCGCCCTTAAAAATTAAGGCGGCGACGTCACGGCTTGGGATCAGCAGAAATTATGATGGTATAATTGCAGCCAGACGAACAGACAGAGAGCGATCTTTGCATAACACTCTTACGCTAGGTTTCCACTACAGAGTGTAATTTTTCCGTACAGTACCGTACAGTTTCCGCCCGGATTCGGTACGGTATAAAAACAGCGGTTTCCATTGTGGCCACTACGGCATGCGGCTCTCTGGTATTCGCGTGTGAACAAACAAAGCACTTTGCCAGAATCTGGAGTTGGCCCACCACGCAGGGGCACTGAATGGAGCTGCACACGCGTTTGTTGTGTGCGTGCGTGTGTTTGTCCATGCGCCGGGCCGCGATGAGTTCAGAAAAGGGGGAAAGAGAGAAGTGACCAGAGTCTGGTCCATACGGTACGGTTTCCGTACGGAGTTCAATGTAGTGGAGCATACCACGATGGTTACAACACGGAATCCGTACGGAGCTGCGGAGGACGTACGGAAGAAAAAAGAACTCTACTAATCTACTATCAATTGCCAGCATACTACGTCAATTGTATTACCCCTATATAATAGACATGAAATAGTGAGATATACCACTTATACGTATACTTCACCATACGCGAAACCAGCAAAATGTCTGCCGCCGCCAAGATTAGAATTGGAAGGCAGCGTTAAACTTCGTGGATGACGGGACTCCGTGGGTAAGGCAAGTCTAACTAAAGAAAATATGGCGAACGTGTCTGTGTTGCAATTAGTGGAGGCATCTCTGTACAAATCATTGCACAACACATAGCCCGCACTTGCGAGTTAATGCACTGCTAGGTGATGAAAAACTCAGCGGGTGGCGGCAGGAATACCAAGTGAACTTACACGCAGTGATCATGTCAACCAGCAGGGGGGTTACAGCACTTTTTTTCCATTTTTTTTTCATTGCTAACAAGTGCTTACCCATACACTGGATACCGTTTCATAACTCTTAACACAGAGTGACATCTAGTAGACACAATTGGTCAAATGCTTTATTTTCTTATCAAAAGCACATGATGGTACATTTTCATTTTAAAATACATTTCTCTGCACATACTAATGTTACCAAAACACTGGATATATGACTCGGAAAGGAATTTGTCAGACAATAACACTTGTTTTCACTTTACAAGGTATATGAAGTCTTATGAAAATATAAGCATTGTAGAAATGTGTTTACTGACAGAAAATTGTGTGAAAATGTCATGAAATATGTGAATGGCACAGCCACAAAAGTCTGATGCTCTAATTATGTGAGAGAAGAAAAAAAAGAGTTTTCGTGAAATGGATGGACACACAATTGTAAGCAAAGTGAACAAAAACGGTAATGGCGCAGTATGAAGAATCCCATTGGGCACGAGGCTGAGTTACCTACAATTCTGTGGGGACTGTGGAACAACAGCTAGAAGATGATTAAGTTTAAATAAATATCTTAGTTTATATTTAATGGAGACTCTTTAGAAGTCGGTTGTGTTCGGTCCACGTTGGCCGAGTGGTTATGGACACCGCACCTAACGCGACCCAATTCATTTGCGCGTTATGCGTTAGTGACACTGTGTCTACCGCAGCGTCTGCAGTGTCGCGAGTTCGACTACGCTCGTCGACTTGTCTGCAATGTCTACCCCCGATCTCTTCAACCCAGTTTCCGACTAATCCTGTCAAATAAAGATGGAAAAACGGCGCTGACGCCGGAAAAAATAACTTCACATAACATCACATATCTAGCACTCTTCCATGACGTTGTCATCCGACAAGCTACAATCTCATGGTCAGTGTCCACCGGGGCTGGATCGGGCACGGGTGGAGGCTCCAGGGGGTCGCACTGCAGACACCAGACACCCAGATGAGCACAAACACCAGGAGAAGAACAGATATCCAGGGAGACTTTGTCAACTTATTGAGCTAGAGCATGACGCACTCAGTCAGGAAGACTGACCTGAATTGACACTATGGGTCTGCGTCTCTCCAGGGTCGGACGCTGCCTTAAGTAGAGGCGGACTGTTGATTGCTGACGCGGGGCAGCTGTCGGCGCTGGGTGCTCCGTGGACAATCCGTGCAGAGGCGACGGTGATGGGCGGTCCGCGGAAGATGCACGCTGTCCATCCAGTTGTCCCCGCTGACTTGAAACAGATGTTCTCTTGCCTTGTTCGAATCGATCATTTGAGCGACACTTTTTTAGAGTCTGCTTAATCCAGACCGAATGATCGTTCTAGTTGTTGTGTTGGTTGAAAACCATAAAAGTATGAAGACACGGAGAGCCGATGTGTACGTGACCTTGCTGTAGTTTAATCTGAACCAGAACCCGCGCGTGCATCCCTGTGACGTCACTGACTTTGCACAGGGACTTGCAACGCGCATCAATGCAATGCAATGCAACACTAGTCACGTGCAATGCGTGGACCATTCATTTGTTCTGGCCTGCCAGGCTACCGAACCGCTCTACCCTGCAATCTGTCACCTACAGCAGAGATCCACCACCGCGCCTACCCAGTGTGAATTCCTCAACGTCAGGTGTCCCACCCCCGGCTGGCCATTGTAAAGCATGACTCGGACTGCACTGCAGCATGAATGCATAATGTAACAGCCTTGTCGTGCTGTGACATAACCCTCTCTAATACATGCAACTTGTACATGTTACCGTGCATGGTGATGGAATTCCCAGTAGGCCAGTGGATTAACTGGTTTGGGTTCACCATTCTGAAATACCATAGGCTGAAGGAGTTAATCAACAATTATTTTTCTAATATCACAAACGCCCCCCATCCTCCTCCCTCCCCTGTTACAAAGCACAGTGCAATCTACTCTGGCTCCACCTGGTGGTTGAAAAAAAAAGTCCACCTGCCTGTTCAACAATGATTTATTAAGACAACACGGCACCTAATTCCCAATCGCCTCCATTCATCTCAATGCCCCTGTGCCTATTGTAGCGTCCACAGTGCCGCGAGTTGCCCTTCCCCCATCAGCTTGTCTGCGATGTCTACCCCCCGATCTCTTCAACCCAGGTTCCGACTGATCCTATCCAATGAAGATGAAAATCACAAACCAAAAAAAGTACACAGGGTGGCAGGGGCAACTATGTTTCTGCGCCGACGATTTTCACCAAGGGAATGCAAACCAGTGTCTGGCATCTGACTTTCACAGTCTTGTGAGTGATTGCAAAAGTTTTGTTGAAACAAACTTCTTCTGTAAGGAAAGTCAGCAAGCCAGCCAGCATTCATCACCTGCCCGTGTCACTGCTCCAGATCCTAATTGTCAGGAGAATGTGATGGAAGTCTCATCTAGTTATTAGTTGACCGGTTGTACTGAAGATGACAGAAACCCGTTAACGTAGGATGAGTGGGAAGAAAGAAAAAAACGTTTCATCATCTAGTGCAGACACTTTTGCAGCGTTTCCTGGTTTGTTGTGGAAACTCCACTCTCCTCAAGTCAGCCCGATCGTCTCTGTGACTGTCTGCGGTTGTCTGGTCAATGAGACACTGCATATCCAGCTGACGCAACATTTGAAAAATATTTTAGAGGAATTTGTTTTTTTGTTGTGAGTCAGAGCAAAGTACTCATAGTTCATGACACAGGTCAGGCTTTTGAAGTGAACCGTTAAGGCTTGCCTCAGAATAGTATCGATTCCCTTTCCACTTTGTATTTTTGTTTTGGTGTGATAATTCTCATATTTCCGTTCGCGGTGCTCTTGTGTTGGAGTAGAACACATTTTTTTATTGGACATTTCCACAGAGAACAAGCAACTTCGCTGAAAGAAAATGCTAAGCAACTATCAAAGCAGAATAAAGCCAACAAGAAGCAATCCTGGTGTCATGTCCGTTTTTCATGGTGTCATGTCCGTTTTTCATGGTGGCATGTCCATTTTCCATGGTATCATGTAAATTTTTCATGGTGTCATGTCCATTTTCCATGGTGGCATGTCCATTTTCCATGTTATCATGTCAATTTTTCATGGTGTCATGTCCATTTTGCATGGCGTCATGTCCATTTTTCATTGTGTTATGTCTATTTTTCAAGGTGTCATGTCCATTTTTCATGGTGTCATGTCCATTTTTCATTGTGTCATGTCCATTTTGCATAGTATCATATCTATTTTTCATGGTGTCATGGCCATTTTGCATGGTGTCATGTCCATTTTTCATTGGGTCATGTCCATTTTGCATAGTATCATATCTATTTTTCATGGTGTCATGGCCATTTTTCTTTCATTTTTGCCCCTAAAAATAATCACATTTTGATATCAAATCGGTAATTTGCACAGTCCTAGTTCAAAGTTCCCATCATGAAAATGATTGGCAGCGAGAGGGTTAATAATTAATTCCCCCGTCTTTCTGCCTCATGCTACTTTGTGGCGCTGACGGCTGACCTGGCGGCTGTGGCCTAGATCTAATGCCTATCAAGCTCTACGTGATTGCATAATGTAATTCTAGATCGATGGTGGACATGCTGCTCTGTGTTCATAGGATAGTAGCGCGTGCTCAGCCCAGCCGCGCACGGATTCTACCTTCGACGTCAGGCAAACCCTGCCAACTTTGTGCAGCCCCGCTTATCAGAATATTAATTTTGTCCTTGGTTTGACATGTACTGTATAGGGGACCATCACTCTCACCACAGCTTTTTTGTGTGTGTGTGTGTGTCTGCGTCTCTGTGTTGTGTTGTCTTGTGTTGTGTTGATAACCTTCATCTTACCAAGCCTTCACATTATTCCTAATTTATGCTGTCTTCTGCTATTAACATTTGAATGTTGGCCATTGGGCAATGTTGTGCATATGCAGAGGTTTTCATTGGGAATTTGCATAGTGTTCACCACTTCAATAGACTCGCTGCTGCTGCTGCTGCAACAAGCACAGGTTTGGCGAGGGTGCTTTTATAGACGTCATAACACTCATTGGATTTCGGACACTAGAGTCGGCGCCGTCAAAATGATTATAACGTACGTTTATAACTATTTGCCGTGGTCAGTTGCTATTCACTCCCACCGCGCCATTTTTTGTAATTTAGGTAATTTTTAATGCTTCTCCAATACATTAAGGGTTATATTTGTTGATTGTACATCAATGCTCACTACTTTTTGCTGTGCATTCTGGGAAATTTTGAGTGCACTCTATAGAGTACATAGAGTGTGCCTATATAGTGCACTATATAGGGAATAGGGAGCGATGTCGGACAAAGCCATGAAGTCTTTCACAGACGTCCTCCAGAAAACACATTATGGCCTCCAAAGACCACAACAGACATAATTTGAAAAAATGTGGCATATTATAATGATGAATAATATTATTTTCTTCAGATACCATTTGGTCGACCTTCAAACACTGGTGCAAATGTTTGAAAATTAAAATGGTTTGCGTGAGCAGGCAAGAGTAGGCAATAAGAGTAACCATCAAAGAGTAATTACATTATCACACAGTACTGGAAGGAATTACGTAAAGCTAGATGTGGACCCATATACGGGTCCACATACACGGGTTAAGTAAGCTTAACCACGACCCTAAACCTATCCCCTAACCCTGAACTTAACCCCTTCATTAACCCCTTCCGAGAACTGCAAATCCTGACTTTTGTGACGAAACGACCAGCTCCACTTTGATCAAATTCAACATATAATTCTGTGTGTTGCAGCAATGTTCAATTTATCCAATTAATAATGACTTAACGTTTTGGTGAGTGCAGGCATACAGGCAAGAGAGGTGTGTATCTAAGACTAGGGAAGCATATATTTGAACTTAGATTCCAGCAGTGCCAGCACCAGACTCTGACGGTCTTTGTCACACCATCATTAACTGTGCCGGGGAGCAGGTTATGTTTTTAGCCACGTTGCCCTCGATAACTGAAAAATGTGTGCACGGATCTGGATTACATTTTGCAGAGTTGTTGGAAATGACAGAAGAAAGAAGTGATTACATTTTGGTGCATTTCTTTAGCCTATAAGTAACTTAATGATACTTAATCACCAACTAGGGCCGCTGGCAAATGTAGTTGGCAAGTTTTCCCGCGGAGTCAATAGCAATCGCGCTACTCTACGAACACTTGCATTGATAATAAGTTGCCACCATACAGTCTATGGCTGCCCCACAGACTGGTAGCACTAACAGTACTATGTTTTTGTACCACTACAGTGCAGGTTTGCAATCTCTGAGTGCTTCTAGTTACAATTATGGTTTAAATCATAGCTTTCGCTCGGAAGGCTAGCACAGTAAGGGTCCTGGAAGGCATCCAGGTCATGGTTAGACGAGGTCCATTAACACTTGCACATTCAGTCAGGCACTCAGTCAAACCTCCGTATGGTGGAGTGGAGACTGACCCCAAAGAGCAGATGGTATTTTTGGTACCTCAGACATGGCTGCTGGAACATCAAAGACTGATGGAACTAGAATGTGTGCCATTGTGAGTCTGTGAAGCGGTGGCATAGGAGAAAGGGCACAGTGGGAGCACCTCTTTCTTACTAATAAGAAGGCGGGTGGGGTG
>OMKY01248021.1:0-11570 GCA_900302395.1 Bregmaceros cantori | reverse complement strand
GGGGTCATTGTTGGCAAACCGGTTAAAGGCGCTGCACCTAAACACTGCCCCCAATTCATAGTAATGGCGCTATGGTCTACATCACAGCGTAGTAGTCCCCTTGCCGACATTTCAGCGATGTCTGACCCCCATCTTTTCAACCTAATTTCCGACGTATCCCCGCTTATGCCGGGAAAAATACTAAGACTAAGACTACATTATTATTATTATTATTATTATTATTATTATTATTATTATTATTATTATTATTATTATTATTATTATTATTATTATACATTTTATAAAATAAAAAACAAGAGATGCATGCCTTTCATGAATAAGCTTGGCGGAAGAAATGTGTTTTGAGAAGGGTTCTGAGAGGAGGAATCTATGGAGTCTGAAACTCAAATGGTCTTTGAAAGTCAGCAGAACATATATGCTGCAGCTGGAAGTCAGACACAGGGTGATAGTGCTTTATTGGAACCCAAATGGAAGTGGACAGATCAAAAGATCAAAACAGTCAGCTGGCGAGTAAGATGTCAAGATGTACGTTTGTTCACATAGTGTGTGAGATCTATAGAATTGGAAGAGAGTAATGCTGCGTCCCAATTGACATCTTAGCCCTTATCGCAGCCCTAGCCCTTGGTTTTGCAATGTCCCTCTATTTGATATTTATTAAGGGCTGAAATGAAGTGCAGAATCGTCTAGCTGACTTGCGGGAACTGCACGAAGCAAGAAATACTCAAAAACATAGTGAGAAAAGAAAGCTAAGGGCTGAGATGATTTTTAAGATGAGAATTGGCATATAACCTTCAATGCCTTGCAGTGTTTCTGTGTGACATATCTATATAGTTAGAATTAGTATTACACAACGCCTACGTGAACATAAGCATGTTCTACATGTATCGGCCTTTGTAATCTGTTTACTGCAATCCCAACCTTGACCATTGTGAAGTTATACACCATTAAAGTCAGAGGTCGGAATCTTGTAAGGTCATACCCTGACAAGGACGCTTGGCTGAGTATTTCCAGCATTCCACCATCTCTCTCTCTCTCTGTGTCTCAACCTATATCTTCCACTAATTATGTTCCCTCACTGTTTATCATCGCTGTGTCTTCTCTTTCTCCACACATTCCATCCATCACTTCACCTCTGTTTCCCCATTCCCATCCCCTCCCTCTTTTCTCATTCTCCATCTCTCTCTCTCTCTCTCTTCTGCTGCGGCCTCTCTCTCTCTCACTCTATGCCTCTTGCACCTCTGACACCAATGGCTAGCAGAGGTTTCTGGCTCAAGATTGATCACACACATACATCCACCAACACACGCGCACACACAAAGATTTCACCGTGGCTCCCGACTGGCAATCATCGGCAGTAAAAAAGGAATTCTACAGAAGTCACAAACAAAAACAGATGCTTCTTGCCAAAGGCGTGGAAATATTGAATTTAGAATGTTACAAATACAATGTCTCCTATGGGGTAAACATTCGTTCTTTCATGATATTAGCTAGTGTAGTGCAGTGCACAGTGCCTTGGGAGGGATGGCGGAGATGTGGGCTACGTGATCGTGCACCAGTTGGCAACTCGAGCAGCATTGGGGTACCATCGACGACATATCCCCCAGGCCACAGGCCGAGCAGTACTGCAGGTTTGCATACCCTCTCCGGCTTATCTGCAATGTCTCCCCGCCGAATCTTCATCCCTCTTTGCAATTTAATCTAGTCACTGTCTCAATATGGAATGAAAAAATGGCACTTGCACCCAAAAAATAACTTAAAAAAACTATTGGAATAAAGGTCTTTGGGATTTAAACTTTATCAGAATTGAGTTATTTTGAGTCCACTGATCTTAGCTGGAAGGGCTATGCAGCTCTTTCCAGAGAGTAGGGCGAAGAGGTGGTGTGCAGGGTGGGAGGGATCGGCAGCAATGTTGCTCTTCAGCAGGTTGTTCCTGTGATCAGGAGACACAGAATACGTAAAGGACTGCTATTCCACTCGGAGGCATGCCGTTTCCTGGCTAATCTCAAGCCCTGTGAGCTTGGCTAGGCTCAAAGCCTACGGTTTGGAGGCTACGCTAGCAGCCAAACTTGCTGTTAAATTGTTCCAGGGAGAATCTGCCCAAGGCTCGGAACACACACATTACCAGTAAATGGCATCTTAAGATTTTTACAAGGTGCTGCTTCAACTGGATCTAGACTCTGATCCCACACATCAATGGCTCAAGGTCATGTCAGCTTCTAAAGTTCGTAGGTGAATGAGGTGGAAGTAGATTCATGTCCCACGAAGTTGAGGGGAATCCAACTGGATGGTTTATTAATATAGGTCACACATCGTGGCTTATCTAACGCTAAGGGTGAGAAACGGGGACAGGAGGCAGAATACATCTGAACGCCATTAGCTGATCCCCGAATCTGGGGCGTGGTCTTCAGGTAAAAGAGGTGGTCACGTGATGGCACGCTAACTAATTATATATAACATAACTGTATTCACATTAAATATATTACCATATCATAACACATTACAATATAGTGTACGATACCTCTAGGATGTAGAATAATTATATTCATATATAAAATGGGGTGTTACAAGCTTTTGTGGCCAGTAGCCACATAATCCAGTGTTCTAATGTGATTAGACTATAATAATAAGCCGTTTGTGGTATGCTGGTGTCTCACTATTATTTATTCCGAGACGTTCCAAAATCACATCACGCAATGGATGACAAAATCTGACTTACGAATCACATGTAAATAAAATAATTCCGCCAAATTGACATCACTAAAACTAATAATGCCATTGACGAGAAGCAGATCACCAAAACAAAGTTCAAATAGAGGGCTTCCAAATTGGTTCAACAAAACTCTACCTTGAGGGATTAGTGGAAGGGAAAAGGCGCAAAGGCAGTCAACACAAACGATGGGACAAATGGTCAGGACTCGGCTATCGGTCACAGAACATTGGATCGGCGCCTCTGGAGGAAGATGACCCGTGTTGGTGCACATTCTCTGGAGTGGAGATGGTGAAATATAATGATGAAGATGACGATGATGATTAAGTGACAAGGAGATTTTAAAAGGTGTCACTGACAGAGTGGTAATGGACACCGCACGTAATGCACCCCTATTCATGTTAATGGCGATGTATCTACTGCAGTGCCTGCAGTGCCGCGAGCTCTCCTCCCCTCGTTAGCTTGTCTGCGATGTCTACCCCTGATCTCTTCAACCTAATTTCCGACTAAACCTATCCAATAAAGACTGAGTGCTGCCCAGTAGCTCAGTCGGTGAGGCAGTGCACTGGAAAGCACGCCTTAATGGCGCGGTGCGTCGGTGGTTCGAATCCCCCCACCCACGTATTTTCTGCATGTCTACCACCCATCTTCACCTGTTTCCACTAACCCTAATAAATACAGCTTGGAAAAAAACAGCCTGAATGGGCTGGAAAAAAAAACGGCGCTGAATCAGTTTGCCCTTGATGAAAACTCACAGGGGTAGCGGTTGTGCTACTGTTTGTTAGGGTGTGTGTCCACAAATTGTATCTTTGTTTTACAATTCTATTTTGTCAATTTGCGAATATGCACCTAATATTCCTTAGTATTCAATTGCGTGTTTGTGTTGTGCGTTTGTTAGAAAAGAACAGAGGGAGAAAGTGGAGGAAACTGCCAAACTCGCACGTTTGTGTGTTTTGTGCGGTTAAACGTGTGTCTGTGTGTGTGTGCATCTGTAGATATCAATTTGTGTTGATCAACACCACAGTGGCCGGCTGCTAACAGCTATCTATTAGGCTGTGTTTGTGCAGCAATGTGTATCTGGATGTAAATCTGCGCGGTATTCCCCCACGGTGAGTTGTAGAGTGGATGTTTCGTGGATATCTGCTCTCCTGTGGTTGTTTGTTACAATGAGATGGAATGGATTCGCTAGAATCAGCACCGGTGCATAGATCCACAATGCACTTCATAGAGTGGCACTGTCCGCATCCAAATGTGCGAAAGTCCACTGCGTGCTTCTTGCTCAACACCTTGTCTCTGACCCACAATGCATTGGCTGTGTCCGAAATCGTTCCCTATCCCCTAGTCCCTACTCCCAAAATGGTGCACTCACTTATAGTGCACTCAACAGCCACGGCCAAGATTTCAGACAGTAGAGTCGGCACCGTCAAAATTACTAAAATATATAGAATAATAAAATAAATCATTATAAAATTCAACAATCATCACAAAAAGTCACAAGTCCTTACACTTGGAGGCGCGCGGTGGCCCCCGGGTCACAGGCCACGCAGCGCCATAACTTTAAAAAAATAAAATAAAAGTATTAATACAATTATCTGTTGAATTAATTTGATTTCAGTATTTTTATCCAAAATGTACAATCGCATTTAGCTTTATTATGAATGCAAGCGGTCCAGCTTAGCAAAAAGCATGTGTAAAAACTAATTAAAGTATTGAAATATTAATTCAATCCTATGTTGATCATAGATTGGGTGTTATGCAGTTAATTGCTAGATCCATTGTTAATCCCATGTCCATGGGTGAGTTTGTATTACATTACAAAAAGGGACACCATATGCAAAAATTTGAAATGAAAAGAAAATATTATGGAATGATGGAAATCTTAGATTTTACACTGTTTTAATTTCTCCAGAGAATAAAAAATCTGAAATCAAGAAAAATCCCACCTGGGATGGATCTTATCACAGCAGGTTTCATATAAAACGTGTGACATAAGCAGTGCTTTTAGTGCAATGGTGCCGGCAATCACATTAGTGCATATGAACAGTGTGAGAGCATAAATAAATAGTCAATAAGCACAATGGTCCAAAAAGGTTTCTGTGACATTGATTTTGGCCATAATTCATGAGCCATAATTGACAATAATCAATAGCATTACTAAAAACAAAACAACCGCCGACTGCAGCATGACATAAATCTGACCTTCATTCATGCCACTAAAATTGACATTGTCCAATCAAATCATCGAAAGAAGCAAGCCGTCAATTCAATTCATCGTTATGGTCTTTCTCTTTGACCTTTGCATAACCTCACCAATGTGTCGAGTGGAACCCACGGATGAGTACATTAGAGAGGCAACAGATTGAACTATGGACCCTGTTATGAGGGCTCATAATTCCAATAGGCCTTCATTCCAAAATGGGACTCACGGATAGCTAATGGGACTCACGGATAGCTGGAGTATTAGTGGAAATGTCCCTGATCTCCCTTTTTCGCAGGAGTCGCAACGAGAGACAACTTCTGTAACTTTTGAGAATCAACACTCATGTTGTTAATATTTTATGTTTTTAACAGCCATCACACTGACATTTTTGGAAGACAGGAAGACAGAGAAAGCGATCGGAAGATAACAAAGCAAAGTCTCCAGTGGTGCCCCAACGGTCAGCCAGACTACGGGAGTGGTGATGAATTGTTAGAGTTGGATTTATCTCTTCACGCTAAGATGAAATAATTTAGCCCCTGGGATATTTAATTGGCGGCCCGCGGGCCAAATCCGGCTGGCCAAACGTTTTTCTGACCGACGGAAGAATTCTGAGGAAATTATTATTTTTTTTCTGTCAAACACGTTTCTTCCATCTGTGATGCTGTTCTTTACCTCACCAAAAGTACTCGAAATGTGTTGTTGAGGCTAACTGAGATTCTGTTCTTTACCACAACAGATGCACTATAAATATGTTGTAGTTTAAGTGAGCTGCTGCTGTTTACCACTATTTGTGTGTTGTTGTTTTAGATGTTGTTTGTTACAAACAAGAAAGCACCATTGTTGCATGCAATTGAAGCCCTTTTAATGGGAAGTATGCTACTTTAAATAAAAGTTATGAAAATGTGGTTTCACGTCGTGTGAAGTTGTACAAATAGGCCAGAGGATACTGAAGGGGGCAGGTTGGGGTCCAGTCCAGCATCTGTTCCGGCCCCTGGCCCATTCGGTTTCTGACAGTGTGGCCTTCAAAATTCAATAAAATTCTGTACCTTTTCGGTTTTCATTTTCATTCCTTGAACCGGTTTGGAGCCCTGCACCTCAGTATTAAATTATTCATCTTAAATAAATAAATAAGAAATTAGTTTCACTGCTAGTGGACGCAGGAAGTAACGCAGAAAGTGTGTGAGTTGAATTCATTAACAAGAAATTGAAACTGTCTTTGTTCACTTACCCGGAATGAGTCACTTTAATCATTCTCCGGAGAAAATGCACCTGTGGACACGTTCCCTCGTGAGCAGCCCATGCCTCCCTGTCATGTCCACAACGACATTAGATTTTTCCACCGCAGTGCAAACTCATGTAAGTGGACACTGTATTTTATCACTGGCAACGGGTCTTATATTAAATGCTAGAAGGGTCGCAATTGATGAGGGGAAAATTGGTCGGTGGTGGAGCCAGCCACGAGTTTCAGATTGACGAGTTTGTGCGATTCAATACTGAACCCATGCAGGACTCTCCATTATAGTAATTTGTTGGAGGGTCTTTATGTGTGTGCGTGTGTGTGTGTGTGTTTTTGTGTGTGCCTGACTGCCCGTGCAATTGTGTGATGTGGGTGACAAAATGTGCTCTATGCCTGCTCCAAGAAGCACTCCATTCACCCTTACATGTTATTAAATGCTTGTGTTTTTTTTGCTGCTGGCACACATTCGGGTGGGTGTAGCTCGGATGGAAGAGCTGCCATTACAAAGATCAAGGTGTTGAGTGCAAGGTTGGTTGTTTAAATCCCGCCTTCAACTGTCTACTTGCCAAAAAAGCCTTGGGAAAGACGATGAATCCCAGATTGTTCCCAATGGGGCATGGCGGTGTGTGAATATCACTGTCACCGTAAAGCACACTGATGCAATTTAAGTCCAAATATGTCTAATTTCAGAACCCTTAAATTCTATGGATACATCAAGCGATCCTGAATAGGTCAAAACTCTGCTTTTGAAGGAAAAGGAGCAGAGGAAGATAACCCAAAAGATGGCGCGACAACATCTAGGAATGGTCAGGACCTGACAACCCTCAACAGAATGACACTGGACCAAAGCCTCGGGAGGAAGCTGACCCATGTTTGTGCACAAATGGAGAAAGTGAACTTTTATTTCTAACCGACTTCGTCCCTTCCCTAAAGACCGAGCGCCATCGCATCTTTCCTTTTAATCCCAAACACAAAATTATGTACACATTACCTCACCAATGGCAGTTGCTGTCATGAAAGGCACTCAACTTCGTTCCCCTGGGAGCAGTTTGGGGTTTAGTGACTTCAGCAGGGAAACTTTGACAAGGATTGTCAGAGCCGGATTCGAACCACCAACCTTTGGGTCTTTAATCCCCCTGCCATTGGAATGCCTGCTTTCCCCCCACCCCCAACCATTCCACATGTGCAAGATACCAGCTGACATATACCCAAAAGTTTCCTCCTTGCCTTGCCCGGCAAGCCAGAACAAATTAATCCACACATTGCACGCAACTAGAACGATCATTTGGTCTGGATTAAGCAGGCTTGAAAAAAAGAAAAAGTAAAAAAAGCGTCAATCTAATGAAGTCATCAAATCACAGCGCAGTACGCATGATAAGTGGCAAGGAGGCCCACCTCTCCATTCGAAGAAAGGCCCGCCTCAATGGCCGCCTGATTGGTCCGCCCAAATCTGAGCAACAATGTGTTTTTTCCGCCTGGCTGGTTCAGACCCACCGGACAATTCGCTGGCTCTGGCTTGCCAGACTAGTAAGTGCCAACAAGTAGTGGCGGACAGGCTACATGGCACACCGGGCATTTTCCCGGTGGGCCGACGCCCTTAGAGCGCCGGTGATGTTGCATTTATATTTATTATTTATTCTTAACACAGTAAACGATAGGCGCTATATAGGGCCCCCCTCTTGTGGTCGCTTGGGCCCACTGCATCCTGGCGGAGGGTACAAGACTTTACACTAAGACATAACACAAGCTAAGAAGTGATTATTTAATACGTTTTAACAATATTTTGAGTTTATTTCACAGCCTGATGAATAAACAATTGAACGTTAAGTCACCACTCATTGTTGAGTAAAAGTGTGCACCTTTTCCCCTTGACCAGAGTGTTTGTCCATTTATAAGACATACGTTATGTCAATTTCATGTCATACGTGCTATGCTAATTATGGGGGGCGGCCTAAGTCAAAAATGCTCGGGCCGATTTCTCCTCCCTGTCCAGGCCTGCCAACAAGTATATAGCCTGCTGTCCTTCCGCCGCTTTTCTCTTCATAAAAACACGCCACGCACCAAAATTGGTTGATCATCGCAACTTTAAACAAAAATGATGACTCCGAGTCGCTGTACAACCCCTGCATCCTTCAGACGTTGGCATCTGTCAGGCCACGTCGACTGTGATATAACTCACCGCAGCGCTGTCCACGGTGCTGACGGCTGGAAGAGAGCGCATACTCCAACAGATATTTTTACCCACAAAACTGTCAGCAGTCAGTGCTGTTTCTAATGTGATATAGGGAAGCTTGCACGGCGCTCATAAATTGAACTACGTGAGCCACGAATCTGTTCTTGCCTTTGAAGAGATCAGGCGAGATATATCGTGTTTACATAAAACCCATAGACTGTAGCGTGCATGACGTCATCCCTTTGCTTTCATCAAAGTCGGGTTGAAACCGCCAACTGTGCGCTGCCATTATTGAAAGTACCCGTATATCCGGGACAAGGAGAGATAGAGAGAGCTATACAGTATATGAGAGAGAGACACCCCACATGCGACTTCTTCCAGTGGTACTGTCCGCTAGGGGCGCCAATGACAGAGTCAGAATGAATGGGATCCTATGGGAGCTGAAATAAAAAATATGAATGCCAAATTAACCGATAATTATCCCCGCAATGTACATTAAAAAAACAATTAGAAAAGATCTTTAAATAGGTTAAAACAGGCTGCTAAGATTGGAACATTTGTATTGGAATTCCCATAGGCGTTGGTTTTCTGAGACTAGGCTCCACCAGCCTGAGGCCCGGTAGTCGGCACGGACATCAAAATGAATGCGGTGTCCATTTTTATATACAGTCTAAGGAAAGAACGAACAGCTCCTTACACAAAGGCGGCAAAGACTGCTGCAGTCTTATAAAGCCTTGAATGCTTAAACTGAACACAATTGGAACATTCCAAAAATCACAAATGTCCATTTATTTGTATGTGATCCGAGGATCACATACAAATAAATGGACATCACTCAAACGGGGACAGCCCTATGTTCCGAAATCACAATTAAATCCTATTTTCAGAAATAAATATGGGTTGGTTAGAGTAGGGGTTAGGATTGGGGTTAGGGGAGGTTAACCCCCCAACATAACTTGGCTGAAAATAGGGATTTCGGAACATAGGGATTTCGGAACATAGGAGTGTAACCACTCAAACGACAAATGGCGATACTCAAAGGCAGATCTCTAAAAACTCTACGGTCAGGTCCTACCGACCCGAGACAGAACAACACTGCATCAGCGCCTCTGGAGAAGAATGACCCGTATTGGTGCACATTCTGCTATAAGCGGAGATAGTGAAATACCTCAGCACTCAGGAATTGTGCTTTGCCAGGATCTGAAAACGCAGATAACAGTTGTACTACAGGGAGTATCGCAATGGGAAATTGTACAGGGCACTCTTACCTGAGTGATCCCATTGACCAGAGGATATATCCTGTTAGCCAGAGATATTTTTGACGTTATGTGTGCTATTAGGTACATGAATGGAGTCGTGGCCCGTGACAGCGGTTATCACAAGAAAAAAAAATAAAGTAGTTGGAAAAGAATTTGAAAGAAAAAAAAAATAATTTAATGGAAGAGGTGCTTGTGAATGAGAGAATATTAGGGCCCTGGCTTGGTGTGTAGTCAGTGGAATTACCATCAGAATGATACGTTCCAAAGAGACCTCAGCTTGTAGGAATTGGGTTTTCCTTTCGAAAGCAAGCCAGGCTATCAAATCGTTTGGGCCTGGATGTCGCTTATTTGGTTTGCTTATTCGGTTTAGGCGAGACGCTGAACCCCAAATTGCTCCCAATGTGTATGTAACCTGTGTGTCTTGTTTACGGTTCCAGTGCAGTGCGTGTACAATAGACAATGCTGGCTGTCAGTACGAGACTGCTCGATATATAAATATAAATACTCGATAAATAATACTTCCGGGCCTCAGGCTGGTTGAGCCTAGTCTCAGAAAACCGAGGCCTATGGGAATTCCAATACAAATATTCCAATCTTAGCAGCCTGTTTTAACCTATTTAAAGATCTTTCCTAATTGATTTTTTAATGTGTATTGCGGGGATAATTATCGATTAATTGTGTGAGGGGGGTCATAATTTCACAACCGCGCCAGATTTGGCGTTAATATTTTTTATTTCAGCTCCCGTAGTCGTTGATGCCCCTGGTGGACAGTACCACCGGAAGAAGTCGCGTGTGGGGTGTCTCTCTCTCACTCTATACATAAATACTGTGTAGCCTCGACTTGGGGATAGGTTGACTAAGCTCTTCCTGATATGACTCGGACACGCCGCCAACAATGTGTAAATAATTGAATGTTTGGAATTGCTAGAGTGTGATGTACCTTATGGAAACTGACCCCGTTTTTGAAAGCGTGGCTCTCAAAAATAAGATAGCAGATAGCAATTTTGTCATTACAGAATATTGCAAAGGGAATTGGACAGAGGGAGAGAGAGAGCTAGTACACTGAGTGATTCCATTAAACCAAGGGTGTATGCTGTTAGCCAGAGAGATATTTTGACATTACGTGTGCTATTGGGTACATGAATGGCACGAAAACAAATTCAATGAAAGGATATTAGGGCGCTGGCTCGGGAACAAATTGTAGCCACACAGGGCAACGTGGAAAGTAAGTCTACTGATCTTCCAGTTTGTGACAAAAATTGTTGTTGTTGTTTTTCGGCGTAAGCGCCATTTCCCGTTTCATTGACAAGCTTAGCTTGGAATGTGGGAGCATTCCAAGCTCCCACATTCCAATTAGCTCCCGGGTTGACCCGCGTCCCGCGCCGGTAGGCGCGGACGCGGGTCAACCCGGGAGCTAATTGGGTTCGAATCCCAACCCGGACATTGCAGAAAGGTAGACAAGGGTGGAGGGGGAGAACTGTGCCTGTGAACGAAGTCACAGGCACCATATGTGTGCTCGGTGCGGATGTTTTACCGACTGCACCATAAGGTTACCAGTGAAAAGTAATCCCTCATTGCTGGCCCTCTTTGGTGTACTTCCCCAAGGGTTAGGGTTAGGGGTCATGGCTAGGAGTATGTAGTGGGAGTTTAGTGTTAGGACTTTGGGGCCAGGGTTCACTACATCATACGCCAGAGGTATCCGATCCAACGGCAACGGAAAAAATGGAGCGTTCAAATGTTCAAATTAATTCCATAGGGTCATTTTAGTCATTACGTGGCGCCTTTACAGGAGTGTAGTATGGCGCAGACAAACAGCTCTTTCTCGTGTGACAAACAACAATGTGCACGTACATACATGCGCGTGCAATATTTCTACATCGTATATTGTGCAATGTTATCATGTTTTGGTCACTAGTTGACACAGTTTGAGGCAGTTCCAGCCTAATGCTGAACTGTACTTTTTATTATACCAGACCACGGCGTGACCTTACAAA
>OMKY01248019.1:2349-20787 GCA_900302395.1 Bregmaceros cantori | reverse complement strand
GCCGGATCCCTCGGGCAGTCAGAACCCAGTTTAAACGCGTGTGTGAAAGTGAGTCGACGATTCGGAGAGTTGGAAAAGTGTCGTTCGGTCAAGTGGAAAGTTTATAAGGTGACTGTCAAGTGATGGACAGTGGGGGAGGTGGACGGAGGAGGGAGGGCGGGTCCAAGCGGCGAGCGGAGGGACGTCATTGGTCAAAAGTAAGCCCAAAGTAAGCCCAACGGAGCAACGTGATTGGTTGAAGTGGGCTTACTTTGGGCTTACTTTGGGCCGAATTGGCGACGATGGCGGATTGCAAGAGGCGCAAGGATGACACGCAAATTCGTGAAGCGTTCCATCTTTTGCGCAGTGGCCGAGCTGACGCCCTCTGCTGGTTGGGGGCTGGCTTCTTGAGGTGTTTTTTGGCAAATTCAAGTCTGGCCCGTCTGCTGGCCTGGTGCCTCCGCTCGCTCGCTCGTTCCCTCTGCTGGCCGGCTGACTCCGTGCGCCTGGAGAGCTGAGCACCACGGGTCAAAGTAGCATCGCCCAGACACCGCACGGCGGGGCAGGCCTCTCACTGGTTATCACATCTCTGCCTTTTGGCTAAGAATTGCAGATTACAATGGCAGGTAGTGGCCAAACTAAGTCAACCCCGTGGGTTGGACTTTGCAAGACTGCGAGATTCGCGATGAGAATTGGAGAATTGGAGAAATGGAGAAGAGGTGTTGGTTGAACAAGGTTATCTTGTCCGAAGCATTCTCCTTCAACAGTTGAAGCAGGACTTGGCTGACATCTATTGCGTGCAACTTAACAAGATGGAAAAATGAACTCTGTGAGGCGCAAAAGGGCTTCTGAGGCGACTTAAAGTGAGTGGAATGGACAAGCCTGGTTTCAGGAATGTGACTGAGCACATGTACAACCCGCACGTGAGTACTCCTGTTATTGCGGCTTTCTTGAGACAATATGGACAGGTTACGTCTGATGCCAGACTTTTAAAAGATGACTGGGGAGTTTGGACGGGCAAGCGTCAGTTCCAGATGGTTTTTGACCCTTCACCGGAAGGATTTGAAGGCCTGAAGCACCCTCCGGCGTCCTTTGTGATTGGTGCGGACAGGGGATACCTCACATATTCGAGGCAGCCCGCGTTTTGTCGCAATTGTTGGACGTCAGGCCATTTTGACTCTGTGTGCCCTGGGAGGAGATGCAGGCACTGTAGAGAGGCTGGACATGAGGCCAGGAACTGTACAGTGCCAAAGAAGTGTCACATATGTGGGAATGTGGGACATTTTGCACATGCCTGTCCAAAGCGCTATGCTACCTTTGCACAGGTGGTAGTTGAGGCGCCAGCTGTAGTGCCTCCTGGACTGTCAGAGGTCTGCTCGGGGCAGAAAAACACGGGCAACCTCCTGCTCGCTGAGGGAACTCCAGGTCTGACTGAGCGTAGTTTTTCATCAGACCCTCTTCCGTCTGGAGGGCCTCTACTGGTGCGGGAGTCTTCTGTGGAGCCCAGGGCTGATCCTGTCTCTAACCGAGCGTCTGAGGTTGGTGTCTTGGGGGATGCTGGTTCCTCTGTGGAACTCTTCTCGTCGGCTGATAGGATGTTGGAAGTAAGGCAGAGTGGGAAGAGGCAGCAGGGCCTTCAGTCCCCTGTCCCCCGGCCACGGAAGAAGAAGGCGAAAGTTGCAGAGGAGGACAACGCAGAGGGCAACATGGAGAACAACACGGAGAACAACACTGAGGACAACACTGAGGACACGGCTGAGAGTTTGGAGCTTGACAATTTTGTCCCTACTTTTACAGGAGGAGGAGTCCCAGTGTTGGATTGGGCGGAGAGCAACTTCTACAGCCTGCTAGGTGATATAGACACTGATGAGTCAGCAGGCTCTCAGGTTGGAGGAGAGGAGAGTACTCGGGTGGCCTCAGTGCAAATCTCAGCCCCGGCTTTGGGTGACAGTCCGCTGGCGAGAAGGCGACTAAGGAAAAAGAAGAAAGAGCAACGAAAGGCAGAGAAAGTGTTGTCAGACACAGAGAGGGAACCAATGTTGCCCTCGGAAGTGCAATTACTGCCTGGACCTCCTCAGGGTGTGGTTATAGACTGCACGGCAGTTGACCATAATGTAGAGACATAGTATAGGTATGGTTTAGTTTCTTAGATTAAAAAGGTAACATTAAGGAGTACCTTTTGGCTTCCTTTAATGTAAGAGGTTTGCGAAATAAGGTAAAACGGATTGCTGTTTTTGATTTTCTGTTTTCTTTAAAGTTACAAGTTTGTTTTGTTCAAGAGGTCCACCTTAGGGATGCTCGTGATTGTGTTTGTTTTTCAAAAGAGTGGAGAGGAGGTGCTTCATGTTGGAGTGTGGGTGGGGTTCACTCAACGGGAGTGGGTATTTTGTTTGGGAAAGGTGTGGTTGTGGAGAATGATTTTGTAGTAGACCAGGGGAGGGCTCTGGGGGCCGATATTTGCATTGGTGGGGAAAAATTACGGGTAATATGTATTTATGGTCCACAGGAGGTGTCGCAGAGACGCCAGCTTTTCAGTGACCTGGCAGCATATTGCCTTTCTAATAGAAAGTTAGTGATAGGGGGGGATTTTAATTGTGTTTTAGATAAGGCAGACAGTAGCGCTAACGTTTTGTTTGATTTAATTAAGTCCTTTAATTTGACGGATGCCGGTAAGGCGTCTGATCCACCGCTACTGTGTCCTACCTGGAGCAATTCCAGAGGAGTCACAAGAAGACTCGATTATTTTCTTGTATCCAAGTGCTTGGGGCTGTTGAGCGGACAAATAGTTCCTGCTTTTTTTCTGATCATGAAGGGATTGTGTTTCGGGTGCAAGGCCAGGGCCCAGTTTTTGGTACTGGCTACTGGCGCTTAAATATAGCAATTTTAAGGGAGAGGGATTTTGTTTTTAGATTTAGATCATTTTTTAAAGATTTAGTCACACTTAGGGAATGTTTTACTGGGGTGGTGGATTGGTGGGAGGAGACGAAGAAAAGGATGAGGAAGTTTATTATTAAATATTGTAAAAACAGGGAAAATTACAGACGGAAAGAGGTCAACAGACTTCAGCGACTCTTAGAATTAGAATATTCTTTAGGTAATCAAGGGGGCAATATTGATCAGCTGACCCGTGATACCCTAAAGAATGAGATAAAGGGTATTCAGGAGGACAGGGCACGCAAATACATTTTGAGATCCCGACAGGAGTTTATAGAAAACAATGAGCTGTGCTCAGCAGCCTTTTTTGGGAGTGTGCGGTCAGAAAAGACCAAGAAGGTTATCACAGGTTTAAAAGATGAGAAAGGACAGGTGGTGACAGAGGTGCAGGGAATGCTAGGTGTAGCCACTAGACATTTTCAAAACCTTTTTTTAGAAAAGGATGTAAATGAGGGACGGGCTGGGTTTTATTTGGATTTAGTGGCAGAGCGGGTTCCTCCAAATTTAGTGAAGGTTTTGGAGGCCCCTCTGACTTTAGATGAGTTGAATGATGCTTTAAGGAAAATGGCCAAAAGAAAGGTTCCCGGGATTGATGGTTTACCTGCAGAATTTTATCTTACATTTTGGGATACTTTGGGTCCTGTGTTGCTAGAAGTTTTTAATCAGATTTTGAGTGTGGGGGTAATGGGTGGGACAATGGGGAAAGGGGTGGTATCTTTGGTCCATAAAAAGGGAGATCCCACTGATCTTAACAACTGGAGACCACTAACTATGCTGTGTGTAGACTACAAAGTTTTGGCCAAAGTTTTTTCAATTAGGTTGAGAGCAGTGCTACCGCATGCAGTACATGTGGATCAGACATGTGGAGTGGCTGGCCGCTCATTGAGGTGGAATCTACAGTTGATTAGGGATTCCATCGCTTGGGCAGAAGATCGGGATCTGCCCCTGATGGTCGTATGTCTAGACCAGGCTAAAGCTTTTGATAAGGTTCACTGGGGGTTTCTGTTTAAGGTTTTAGAAAGGATGGGCTTAGGGAAGACCTTTGTCGGGTGGTTACGAGTGTTATATACGGCGGTGACAAGTGTAGTTGCAGTAAATGGCCATATTGGGGAAGTTTTTAGGTTAAACGCTGGGGTTAGGCAGGGCTGCCCTCTGTCACCTTTACTCTATGTAATGTACGTGGAGCCCCTGGCAGCGGCCATTAGAGCTGATTTAGGCGTCAAGGGCATGCTAGTTCCAGGAAGCGGAGGGCTTCGGGTAAAACTGACCCAATATATTGATGACATGACTTTGTTGCTGGATAGGGAAGCTTGTCTAACACGTGCTCTTGAAATCCTTCAGGATTATGGCCAGGTATCTGGTGCGGAGTTAAACTGTTCCAAGACATTAGTTAAGTACTTTGGGAGGTGGAGGAACAGATTAGAAGGGCCAGCAGGGCTAACACTATGCAAGGAACCTATAAAGATCCTGGGGGTCCTTTTCCAATCTTCTCAAAGTGGCGTGGTGAATTGGTCTAAGAAGGTTGACCTAGTCCGGCATAAGTTAGGCCTGTGGAGGACGAGAAGATTGTCCTTTGTGGTCAAAGTCTTAGTTCTTAAGGTGGATATATTGCCTACTCTGATCTACCTTGCCTACGTATATCCACTTCCGGTTAGTATGCGGAGGATGTTGTTACGTTTGATATTTGTTTTCATGTGCGGGGGTAGATATGTATATGTGGGGAGGGCGTGTATGTTTTCCCCAGTGAATTTGAGAGGCAGGGACGTACCACATTTTCCTCTAAAGTTGGATTGTGTTTTTATCTCTTTCCTTTTAAAGGAGTTGTCCTCTAATGTGGTACATCCATCTAGCTATTTCCTGAGGCTTTTTTTCTCCTATCCGGCAAGAAAACTAATGACCTGGTCCAATTTGGGACCCCGTTCAGAACAACTGCCAAACCATTATAGGCAGGCAGAAAAGTGGTTAAAAACCCACACGGTGGCTTTGGACAAGGCCGTGGGGCCAAACAAAAGACGATTATATGAAAGTATACGCCAGGAAATAGCCATGGAGCCTGTTCCTGGAATCTCTGCGACTGTATGGACGAGAGTTCAAATGCCAGGGCTGGACAACAGACTTAAAGATTTGAACTGGCTTACCTTTCATAAAAGTCTGCCTGTGCGGCAGCTAAAGCACAACAATGGCTTGGCAGCATCCCCCTTTTGCCCCAGAAACTATTGCCAGGCTGAGGAGACAATAATGCATGTATTGTGGGACTGTCGTCATGCGCAGCTACTTTGGGGAGAGTAAAAATGAAACTGGCGAGTTTAGATAAGACTTTTGTATTAAGCTGGACAAATGTAGAGAGGGGTGTGGGGAATGTAGATGGAGGGAAGCGGAGACGTTTCCTCATTTATGTTGTTATTTCGCTTTCCAAAAGAATCTTATGGGAATCTCGTCAGGCATGGGTGCAGAAAGGCCAGTTCAACGGAGATGTGATGAGGTGGGAGATGCATGCAGCTCGTGAAAGGTGGAATGATGTGGTGGACTTAGACTTTCTGATTTAATGTCTCCATTTTTTCCTGTGGATTGTTGCTGAAACATTGTGTGTAAAACCTGTGAACCTCATGTCAGGGGAAAAAAAAGCAATAAATTAATAGAAAGAAATTTACCACGATGAGGAAAAGAACGAACCTGGATGAAGGCATTTATGGTGGTGTTCTAAGCTGAGTGGAATAAAAAAAAAAATCTGTTTGTATCAGTTTAACATCTGATACGTCCCCTACCCGGGGACCATATATTAAATTGATTTTTGGACACAGGAGATGGAAGAGGGGCTTGCTCCGTCCACTCCACACATCGACCCAGTACCTCCGGGCACGGTGCATCTCTTCACACTGTCAAATAGCAACTACGAGCGACCCCAGGTGGTCGTCGTCGTAGGCAGGTTCATTCGTTCCGTAGACTGTTTATAAAGTAGACGCAGCGTGCGTGACGTCATCCTATTGCTTTCGTCCTAGCCGGGTAGAAGCCTCCGACAGCGCGGTGCCATTGCTGAAAGTACCCGTCTGTGCTAATGAGACGCAGGACACATATGCTAATGGCGACACCACGAGCCGTCCCGGTGCTCGTCCGAGCGCGGTGACCGGCACGTGACTCAGCAACTCATACTTACCTGGCAAGGGCGACACTGTCGTCACAATGGTAGTTCACTCATGGTGAGGCGCAGCCATTGACACCCATGCGAATTACCCAAATGTGGGAATCTCGATTGCATCATTTCTGATAGTGGGGGACTGCGTCCGCGCTCTCCCCTGATGCATCTGTCAATACAAGTGTGCTCTGCGTGCAAATAATAATAAAAACACATTTAGTTGGAATTCATCCTGAATTAAATAAATAAATAATAATAATAATAATAATAAAAACACATTCAATTGTTTGCTGGATGATTTTATTAATATTATTTCAGCTAATCCAAAAGTAATCCAATATAGGATTACTTTTGGACTACTTAAAAAAAGCTTTTATTCAATAATTTCAACAAAGAGCGTAATTTTTTCTAAATGTTTGTAATTGATTTAATTCAGTGTGGGCGAACATCCGAAGTGTGTAGCAAATCATTTGCGGTTTGAAATAGTTTGAAAAATGGAACTAAAGTCCACTTATAATATCTGAGCTGCAGTGCGTCCAACCTGCCACTAGAGTGTGCCACAAGTGTGCCTACAGTTTGCTGTCAAACTCAATACGTGTGGGTGGAGGGCCGTAGACGTGGGCCACAGATTCCAGGTCACCTTTCTTTCTACCACAACAAAATTAAATAAAATAAAAAAAAGCAACATCACTGGCCCTCTAGAATAGCACTTTACATAAATCACACTTTGGAATAGTTCAGAAACCTGAATAGCTCAGTCGATAGAACATCAGACTTTCAAACTGAGGGTCCAGGGTTCAAGTCCCTCTTCAGCTGTTGTTCATCACACCATATAACCCTAACCCTTAGACAATTTCTGACAATATCTTTGAAGTCATGTCCAATTTGGCAAAGTATGAAAGTATAACCCTAATCTTAGCTCTAACCTAACCCATGGCCATGCTACCATCATTACAATGAGACACTGGATCATGAATCATACCTTGGGATTAATTCAGAAACCTGAATAGTTCAGTCGGTAGAGCATTTTTTAAATCAGCATTTTTTTTAATTAACAACTTTTAATCTGAGGGTTCATGTTTCAAGTCCCTCGTCAGGCATCGTTCCTTAGACCATTTCTGACAATGTATTTTAAGTCATGCCTAATTTGGCAAAGTGTGAAAATATAACCCTAACCCTAAGCAACGCTGCCGTCATTACAATGAGGCACTGGATCATTTGTTTTTTGAGTGACTTAGATTTAATGAATATGATGAATCACACTTTGGAAGTTAAAATAATTTTTAAAGTAAAAATATTCCTACCAAATAATTTGATATAGGAGAGCCCAGGGATGGTTGTAACAAGGGGTTAGTTGTAACAATCCCACTTTGACCAACGAGGAATGAGCTGTCATGATGTCATCAATACAGTCCATGGCCACCAACAGTCTTTTTTGGAGCCAAAAAAATATTTTCAGGTAAGAAAGTACAATTTTCCATCACAACCAATTTTTGCATAGTATCCATTGTGTTGAAGATGCAGTTGTTTCACATAAGCCCAAGTAGTAGGTAGTAGTTTAATTTGATGTTTAGCCTTCATGCTAGGCTTGAAGCTAATACTGAAAAAGGTTAGCTTTTTAATGGCTGCATGGCACGGGGTTGGTTGTAACAGTTATACAAAAAGTGTTTCAACCGACCATAGTATTTAGTGTAGCTTTGAACCACACCATTCAAGAGTAGTTTGTTCATCAAAAATTCAAAGTAAACATTCAAAAACACATCAGTTTTTTCTTCATTATTCTTTATTTTATTTATTTGATGTGATGTATAATAACTAGTTTTTATTGTTTGTTTTATTTTTATTTAACTTGTATGTTTTAGTTATTTTCATTATTATTTGTGTTTCTGACAAGCTTATGGTTACTACTTTATTATTCAATATTGTATCTCAGCCCACCGGGAAAATGGCCGGTATGCTATTCTGCCAATCCGGCTATGGTGCCTGATGATATGGACGCTGGATGGATCCGGGGGTAATTGTGTCTGACACGGTGTGCTGCCACTCCCTGGTCTCGGCGGGATGCTGCTGCTAGCCGCTCCTGACTGGGAGACGTGGAGTCGGTGATGCACGGGGTGATGGGGTCAGGGCCGTGCTGTGCAGACTGTGTGAGATATGTGTGGTTGGAAGCCTACTATCATGTAGTTGTACTATGTATTTATTTTATTTTTTTCAACCTAGTGGCCCGAGTGTCCACCTTGTGAATGGGAGAACAGGGTTGAAATACAAGCAGTATCAAAGTGTTGTGTTCAACACTGTATTATATGTGACATTGAGTCAATATTGGAACATTCTGAGACATTCTGGGCGTGGACTATGACATCACAATAACTATCTGTCCCTGTCTTAGGTGAATAAATCCTCTTGCTTGCTGACCTTGACCTGCTAAGATGGCCTACCGGCAGACATTACACAAATAGTTGAAATACTGCCTTGTGTAACAGGGTGAAACAGCAACTTTCAAATTGCGAACATAGCGATTGAACCAACAGCTGAAGGCTGAATAGCTGATAAATGCAAGGTTTATACGTATAGTGTACATCATTTGAGGTTACCAAGTTGGTGAGGGTTTATATAGTGCATATCATCTGGGGCTACCGAGTCGGTCATGGTTTATATAGTGCACATCATTTTGAGTTACTAAGTTAGTCATGATTTTTCCATAATGCATTGCAGGATTACGCTACATGTGTCATTTTCAGCGGCTACCCCTGCAAGACAGAAACATCCTAACGGCATGTGATTGGCCAAAGCTGCGGGGCAGAAACATCATTATCATTAGTGCTCAGGTGCTCGTTATCGACCAGACCATCACGCGGCAAGCGGGATGTCCATGTGACACCACTAGGGGGCACTGAAAAACAAAACAAAAAATGATGTAATCAGGATAGAACTATGAAAGACAATGAGCTATTTAATTGTCTTCATCTGTTGGCATCATTCCCTGACAGATAATCTCCGGTGCTCGTTAACGGTAGCGGTAGTTGCCGCCCCTCTCGCGGCGGTGGGGGATTCGTGTTAAAAGGCTGAGCGCTTCTTCCTTGCCGCGCATCAATTCTCTCTCTGTCGCTCGAGGGACTCCCTACCCGTCAGCCTCGTCTGGACGAGGACGATAAACAGCATACTGCATATGGAGCGGGCTTTTATCACACCCCACACGGGAAGAAGGAATAATGTTTATTTTTAATGTTGCTGCTCCCCAAATATCCCCATGCATGCATGTGTGTCAGTTTGTGTGCGTTTACCAGGTTAGGAGAGGTTACTTTAGAAAAGTCAGTTTGTGTGTGACTAGCAGGTGATGTGGGCGAAGGCCAACCAAGATCCTGTCTGGTAAATAGCACCGGCAATAATCTTGTTGACCTCATTGTCTGCGGTGCGGAGTGCAGACAGCCAGCTGCCATTATTATTGTATCCATGTAGTACGTGCCAAGTGATATGATTTGCCAACAACAAAAAGGGGTTGAGCCTAAAAAGACGTTCAAAGTAGTGGAACAGGGGAAGTGAGCCGGAGAGTCTCGGATGCTGGTGCCATGAAGGGACGATGGGTGTCCCGCTTTGTAACTGCTTGTGCCAATTGCTGAATTGTCCTGGGGTATCCTGAACAAGCCCTGGTGAATACACCCACACCGTCTGATCATTGGTGATGACTTTTGATGAATTACGGATGAGATTGTGACGTCACACTTCGAAAAATTCTGCGGCGCTGTGCACACGCGGCATTGTTTACATTCCTGCATGTGCACAGAACGCGATCGCTGCCGAAAGCCGACATGGCTGGGAATCACTGCTTCAAAGGCTGTGGAGCATCATCGTGAAATAAATCTGAGTTACATTTCATTCGTTTCCCCGAATGGAACCCCAATTTACCACAATTCGGCGAGAAGGAAAGGCGCCGTCTTTCTTGGCTGACATTTCCATTCATGTAAGTTACCTAAAATATTTGTCAAATGAGTATCTACTAGTAGTATTATTTCAATGTTGCGTTTCCTTCGTTCCTTCGTAGTTGGTGAGTTCGAGGTAGATGCCTCACGGCGCTGCGCGTAGAACCACATGACGACGTATTATCTCAGAGGCACCAACTTGTAGCTTAATGGAACGTGCAGGTGCGCGCAGCTGGGCCGGTCGGCATGCGAACAAGGAGCGGCTGTTGACACCAGAGGCCGCTACAAACTACGTATAATGAGCTCTTCCCAAAGACCCATCAACCACCACGAGCGATTACGTCACTTGTGTTCGACTCCGCTACCAAACGCATCGACCATTGGTTGATCCAATGTGTATTTGGCAAACCGTGACTTGTTGGGAATACATGATAAGACTAAAATATTATGTTCTTAGCAACCACACAGGTTACCAGAGGCTACTTCTTAAAAGTCACTTTGTGTGACTACGAGGTGATTTTCATCTTTATCGTATACACTTTTATATGCTTTGTGTGTGTCCTGACATGGCCACTGGGAGGGCTCCAGCGGCGTCCAACACAAAGCAAATATAAATATGTGTGCAGTTTTCTAATTACGTGACCTTTAATTGGCTGGTGGCAGAGCAAGCACCCAGCCTTCAGCCGCCTGCTGGGTCGATCACAGCCCACCACCTCCCCCTCAAACCAATCTCACACTCGCCTGGAGGGTAGGATGTTCATTTAGCCCTGCGGCGAACTGCGCTTTCACCAGAACACCTGAACGAGCGAGAAGGGGAGAGAGATTCGGGTGTGGGAGTCCCGATAGACTTGTATCAAAGAGAGAGAGAGAGAGCGAGAGAGAGAGAGAGAGAGAGAGAGAGAGAGAGAGAGATATTGCACTGTGATGCATATAAATACATTAGAGAATCATACTTCCTCCAAATCTCACAGAAATACAAAGAACTTGAGAATATCCCTGATGAGGCAGCGCTCCAATATCTCCAAGGAGAGAAAAATGAATGTGCCTTAATAGCAGAACAATTGGTTTGAGAGCGAGAGAGTGATGGAGAGAAAGAGAGAGAGACATATAGAGAGAAGGAGAGAAAACATGGAGGAGCGAGAAGGGGAGAGGGATTCAGTTGTGGGCGTCCCGATAGACTTGTACCATAGAGAAGGAGAGAGAGACAGAGCGTGATGGAGAGAACAAGAGAGGGATTCAGGTGTGGGAGTCCCTACAGACTTTTATTAGAGAGCGGAAGAGCGAGCTCTTTGAGAAAGATTTAATTCCCCTCCAAGTTCCCAGAACATTAAAGATATTACAAAATAATAATAATAATAATAATAATAATAATAATAATAATAATAATAATAATAATAAACTACACTAAAATTATCAAATCGTTGAAGATTGAAAAACAAATATCAACAAAGTAGAAATACAACAAATAAAGATAAAGTCTTTATGATGAGATGAGAATGAGAGGCAATGAAAATGTACACAACTGGATTATCCAGCAATCACTGTGTGTTTACTTTGATATGTAAATTCCCAACAAACTTTGCAAGGGTGACAGGTTTGTAAAAATAAAAAGAGGAACATCTTGACAAATCTTTGCAGTGGTGTGTAGGAAGTCACCAGGGGCATGTCCGCCTCCCCGGCTGTGGACTCGGTCCCATTAGTCACCAGGTGTGAAAATGTTATTCATTATTTACACCTTCTGTTCCGCTGTTAGACAACTCTCACAACTAAGTAACTTTTTAAAGGTACTGTAGATCCCTTGTTCTTAACTCTCAGATAGTTCAGACAGAGGATATTCAATAGGCCCGTTTACATAATACCAAAAAGCCTAAATATAAACCGTTTACGAAGGGGTAGGGAAAATTTCTATTGTTAGCAGAAAACGTAATAATTTTTAAAAAGTTCCGCTCTGAACGGTTCAGGCAGGGTTAGGTAACCGTTCCGCCACCAAAATATTGGTCCTGAACCGGTTCGGAACGCAAAAATTTTGTTCGTTCTTAAAGTTCCTTATATTGTGCAATGTTATGTTTATATATAGTTTATGCAACATATATTTGGTGGACTTTCAAATTTCAGTTTAACTCTATTAACGCCATTACATCTGCTTCCTCGTCAGTCATCAAGCCCCATGCATCTGGGGCTCCATCTTGTGGACAGACAGTGAAAGTTGGATGGATACACAACCGGAAATAGTCTCCCAGACATAGGAAATGTTATAATATATAGAGAACAGAAAAAAACGTTTTTAACCGGTTTTGTGGATTTCATAATGTTCCGTTTCTGTTCCGCAACAGTTGAAGAAATCTTTTTTCGTTTCCGTTTCCGCTCCTCATAAAATTCCATAAAATTCTGTTTGTTTTCGGTTTTCGTTTCCGTTCCTTGAACCGGTTCGGAGCCCTGCTCTTCTCCCTTCCAGACTATATGTGTAAGTTCACTACAGTGTATACGTTGCTCAACCATGTGTGTTCTACTGTGTAGGTGCAACATGGCGAATAAAGCTTATACTGATTGCCCGGAAGGCACAACAGTAACTGACGTCCACACTTTGCAAAGCCTCGCAAAAAACATGTGTGTGTGTGCGTGCGTGTGAGTGCGTGTTTGTCTGATCGTTGGAGGCAGGCCAACAAGTGTTAAAGTTAGACCTCTGAAAAAAGCGGAGCTGCTATTAGTGGACCTTGGCGACGAACAGGGGATGTGAGAGGGAGCGAGAGAAAGGTGTTTGTGCGCGTGTACCTCTATGGGTGTCTGTGTCTGCGAATGCGTGCCTACTCTTGCAGCCCAGCCTAATTTGCACATATGGAAATGCTTTTTCTCGCCGTGCGCGTCGCCTGTGTTGTGGCCAGATGGAATTAGAGAGGGCTCGAAAGCCGTGAAGGCAAACACACACGCGCACACACATATGTATCGAGGAAGGGGAGGGGGTGTGGAGAAGGGGAGTAAATGTGTGGAAACTTATGGAAAGAAACTCACATGAAAAATGGAGATGGCGAGCGAGCAATAAAGAAATATAGAAAAGATGGAAAGCGAGAAAGAAACAAAAATGAAGTGGAAATTGTTGGTGTGGAATGTAATCCTAAAGGCATTTAGGAAGTCGGAATCCCCCAGTCGTGTTTTTTGTTTTCAAGGTGCCGTTTACACGAGGATGGTGGGCGAAAAGGCAAAAACCTTTTTGGGGGGGCTCAAAAATATGACGTTCCACAGTGGAAAAGTTAAGAATCATCTCATCAGCTAAACATAAACATTAAGATATATACACATATACATTAACATATACAAGGCCATTGGGTCACTGATGCCAAAACATCTAGACGATGTTATGTTACTTATAGGCTACAGAAATGCACCAAAATTGAATCACCTATAACCAGTGGTACGCGAGCATGCTCTTAGTGTTACGCAGGATCATAGTCATCAAAATGTATATTTCCGCGATCTACGGGTGGCAGGACACAAACGCAGGTCTCCAGCTTGGCAGTCCGTAGGGCTAACCACTACACTATCTGAGCTGTGCTAGTGCCACGCAGTAGAGTGGAGGCAGCTGCTGCATGTTGCTGGAGGTGATCACAGAAATTCACCAAAATTTAATCACAAACCAACATGACTGAAAACATAACCTGCTTGACACAGGTATTAACTATACATTGCTTGCATCTTTCCCACCCCTACCATCTCTTCACCCTCCTTTCTGGCAGGCGCTACAGACTCCGCTCCTCACTCACTCCCCAAAGCTGCAGTCTTGGTCCATTCACTCGTCACCTCATGCCTGGACTTTTTAAACTTCCTTCTGATTGGTGTCCCTCACAATTTCCTCCATGAATGTGAGCTGGTCCAGAATGCTGCTGACCTTAGCAATACAAAAACCCCAGTCATCTACCATCACCCCAGTTCTCCACCAACTCTACTGGCTCCTAAATAAAACACCTGCGGCTGACCATCAAAACCAGAACCCGCTCCTCCATAATGATCAGAACATTTTACATTTACAACAAATCTCCACCCGCACTTGGTCTTTGAGGTCAGCTTCCGCCACCAGCCTCATGGTCTCCAGACGCTCAGGCCCCAGGGTTTGGAACTCACTCCCTCCCTCCCCAACATTCGAGGCTCAGACTCCATCGACTGTTCCAGACCCTTCTAATCGTCATCAATGTATCCACAACAGAATGCAATGCAACAAAGAAAAGCAACCGACCAACCCCTCGCATCTCTGAATCTAAGACAACCAAATAAGACAAGGAATGAAGTTTGAACAAACAACGCCTTATGTCAAAGAGGGTCAGCCGAAATCCCTGTGTTCAAAAAAGTTATGGGTCATTTAGTGGTTAGGGTTAGGGTCAGGGTAGGGGTTAGGGTAGAGGCTAAGATTAGGGGTTTACCCCTAACCTTACTATGACTACTATGACTAAATGCTGCATAACTTTTCTACATAGGGATTTCGGAACATAGGGGTTAAACCTGTTAAAGCAAATTCTGCTACACATCAAGACCAAAATCTACAATATTTATATACTGCCGCTACACTTCTAGGACCTTGAATGTGTAAAACTGAGTTACACAAATAAAACATTCCAAAACCACTCAATGTGATGGATTGCAAATAATTAATATAAACCAAACCAAATTTAGGCCATCAGCTGGTTTATATAATGCACATTTTACTAACTTGGTAATTATTTACCCATGATGCATTGCATGATCGCCGTTCTTCATGTGTGTCATTTCTTACAACAAGCCATGGTCAACTACGTACTCTTCATATACAAATGAAAAGGAAGAGTTTGTCCTTTGTTGGTGTAGGCAGATAGCTATAACTATGGCTGTGTCCGAAATGGCTCCCTATACCCCATCCATGTACCCCCATAGAGCAATATAACCCATAATGCATTGCGAAACGACTTAAACAAAAAATAAATAAATAAAAGGGCTCGGCGGGAGTAAATAGCGACCTACCACAGCAAATAGTTGCATGTAAGTACCTTTCACTGTTTGTGATGATTGTTGAATTTCATAATTATACATTTTATAATTATATATTATACAACTTTTGGGGACAGAGCCTTTTCTGTGGGTGCCCCCTCCCTCTGGAATTCTCTTACCCCCAACATTCGCCTTTCACCATCTCTGGACATTTTTAAAAACAGACTCAAAACTAATTTATTCTCTCTGGCTTTCCCTAATTAGATAGATATTTACCTCCTGGCTTAGATATATATTTACCTCCTTTCTTTTTGTTTTTCTTTGTTTTCTTCTTCTCGTTTGTGTTTTTATCTAAAGTAAAGTGACCTTGAATTCCCTGAGAGGCGCTACATAAATTAAAGTTATTATTAATATTATTATCATTTATTATTATTATTATAATTTTGACGGGGCCGACTCTAGTGTCCGAAGTGGACCTTCAAAACATCATTCAAATTGTGTGAACCTTGTTGGTACTGAAAGGGTTAATGATAACTAAACAATGCATTCACGAAACGTTGACTTAATAATTCATTCAGAGCTTTCATCGCGGCGCTTGTTACACTGAGGCAACAGCATTTGACTAAAGTGTGCGTCGACACCAGCCCACCGCTATTAAAACTCGTCAAGCGCGCACAAAAAGCGCAAGCAATGATGAACTGAATAAAAATAAAATAGTAATAAAAATAAATAGGTCCCTCCCAAATATTAAAAAAAAAAAAAATCTGCTCGGTATAGTGTGCATGCCAAGCATTTGCATAAAGCAAAGTGGTAGAGTGGTGGAGGCTAATTTCCGCTGTGTGCCAAAATAATTCTCCTCAATTTATAACTCAATTTCGGACTCATTTACCCCATGAATTGTTTTGCTGATTAGCGCTGATGGGGGGAAATAGCGATGATTGGCTATTAAGGCGAGCGCGCAGTCGGAGCGGAGCGCCTCTGTCACTTAAATACTATTGCCTGCACAATGGGCGGGCACACACCGTCACGCATTCATTTTTTTTTTTAGTAATAAAAAAGTTAACTGGATGAAAAGGTTCATGTGCTTTTCATAAAGGTGTTTCTTATGCAGCGCAGACTCACAAATCTAAAACAGTGGTGTGTTCTGTAAAGTGTGCTTAGATATCTTAATGGGGGGTGCCACTGCACCATTTTTTTTTTCCAAAAATGTATTTCTGCAGCTATATTTTAGTGCTCGTAATGGGCTACGACCCATCCCATCACTTTCCTAAACCCTAATGTACACAAGGCTGCGAACGATCCCATCACTTTCCCTGAACTTTACCAACACAAGGTTACGATCCCATCACGTTCCTTAATCTAAAACATCACAGAGCTAAGACCCATCACTTTCCCTAAACTTTTACCATTACATGGCTTCAGACCATTGTATCATTTTTATTAATCTTAACCAGGGCTCTGAACCGGTTCAAGGAACGGAAACTGAAAACGAACAGAATTTTACAGAATTTTAGGAGGAGCGGAAACGGAAAAACGTTTTCTTCAACTGTTCCGGAACAGAAACGGAACATTATGAAATTCACAAAACAGTTTAAAAACTTTTTTTTTCGTTCTCTATACATTTGAACATATCCTACGTCTGGGAGACTAACCATTCACAAACACTGGCCGCTTGCGACGAGCATCATTTTCTGGATCCTAACCGCATGGAAAAGCGTGACGTAATCTACCATCACCAATGGGTTACGAAAGGATGGACTTGCACGAGAGAACGTGAGCGTCTGGTTCACCCCGGGACAGTGACGACGAGTAAACCGATCAATAACAACTCATGTTTTGTTTTGCCAAGTGTGCCGTTGTGTTGACAAACGGAATTTGTTCGGGGCGCATTCGGAAACTGATCATTACTGTTCTTTTCAATTAAACGAAATATTCAGATGGCTATGGCTTTTAGGCCGGTGCGGCTTACATAAATACTTTTTCAAATAGAGAGGTGCGCTCAATGATCCGGGGAAAAAAAAAATGCCGGAACGAGTTCCATAGGTCGGGGATCCCCCTTGCTTCAGCTCAAAATAAGCCCTGGATGTAATCTATCCGGAGGATTGAATTACTATTACTATTTTTTTAATAGTGAACTGGAGTTGGAGTATGTATCGTTACGATTTCCTTTTTTCCATTAGCTATGCTTCTTACGCGCACGTACACTTGAATACACACGTACCGGCACAGAGAGGCTCGTCACATTCCCACAGCCAACAAGAGGTTTCCAGAGAGAGAGACAGATAGACTTGTTGAAAATAAAGAATGCACATCAATATTGACCGCATCATCTACGGCGAGGCGGAAACACCACCACATTTGGAAGCGCTTACACGCGCCGCCGGCGCTATCGAATGTCAAGTACGGGTCAAACATAATAACCACGGTTAACCGACGCTTAAAAATAGCCAAGGCCATCGCAGATTAACCGGATGACGGCGAGTGAAAAACCTTGAGGCTAAATATCAATAGCAAGTGAAAGCGCATCACTTCTCATTAACAGCGTGTCCCGTGTGTGCATCAGAAAACATTTGATCGCATTCTTCCCCCTCCTGCACACTCTCCGCTAAGATCATTAGGCCGATCTCCCACACCAGACTGCCGTGTGTCAGATCACGCGCGGCGTGTAATTACGCGCGTGTACGCCCCCCCCTCCCCGACATATACACGACACACATTACGGAAATCAAGGATTTATGGGCCCCCACTTGTTTTCCCATATATAACCCTCCAGCCGTATCATCGCCTCCGTGCGGCGGCCCGTGTTTTGCAACGCCGTGCCCGGCTTGTCACTTGGGGAAATAACAGTATTTCACTGTGAAATAACGCCATTTTGCTTTTGTTGTTTGTCTCCCCGAGGTTATTGGCGCACTATATCTGCCCGTTCGGCACACATATTGCCGGGAATGATCCGTCCTAAGAGCCACGCGTCTCAAGGTTTATTTGCCTTTGTGGTATAGGGACCGGGAGCTGGGCGTAGAGGAGGGAGGAGGGAATCATTCTGGGGAAGATACTGATGGCCAAGTTTAGGTAGTAGTAGCACACTGTTAAAAAATCCAATCAATAAATTATGATAACTAATTTGTTTTAACAATTATTTACAAAATCACTACAAAAGTTATTTTCATTACATTTTTACCAGAGGTGGTTATGGGCTCAAAGGATAATCCATTCAAATTTAAAGATGATCTGGATAGGGCTGGCTCTGTGGCACAGTAACTTAGGGCTTGGTGCAGTCAGTTAGACCGCTGCATCCAGCCCCATACAGTCCTGCGCCAATCGTGAGATTGCTTCTCCTCACTGACATAAGTCTGCTTCCCCACTCTCTTCTCCCCCTTCACATTAACCCTGTAAATAAAATGGGAAAACAGCACCTACAGCCAAAAAATAGCTAACCCTAACCCTAAAAAAATAGATCATCCCGAATCATAATCCGATCCAGGATTTTTTTTTCTCCAAAAGCTACATTCATGAAATTTC
>OMKY01248018.1:0-11265 GCA_900302395.1 Bregmaceros cantori | reverse complement strand
AACAATGCTATTATAAAAGCAAAACTATTGCTTGCTTTTGACTTTATTATTATATATATATATATATATATATATACTATTTTCAAATCAGATTCTGGAGCTAAAATGACAGCATGTTAATGATGACTTGACTTGGAGTTGACTTGGGACTTGACTTGACTTGCCCAAGAAGGACTTGAGACTTGAGACTTGAAAGAGGGACTTGGTCGCATCTCTGGTGAAAGGTACCGCATTTTGACGCCTGTGAGGCAAACACACACGCAAGCCTGCAGCTTGCACCTAAAAACAATCCTTCATCTTGTTAGTGAATACAAACAATGTGTTTTTTAAGAAAAAAAAAAAAGCTTTGTCATCAAGACATTAAATGGAAGGTGTACATTGTAAAAACAAAAACAAACAAGCAAATGAAACATGTTTGCTTTACTAAAGTGCAGTTGAAAATATTATAATAAAATATTATTATATATGTGTTGTATTTTAAGATTTCCCCCCGGGGTATCCAGCGAACGCGACAAGCTACGTGACTAGAACCACCTCGAGGGGTTCAGAACTTCACCTTCCCGATACACAGGCCCAGTTCCTCAACCCCCGCATCCGCCACGGCTGTTGATACCCCAGAGTATATGCACGGGGCGACGACTGTCTGAATACCTATGAGTGTCGGAGATGGGGGCCATAGTATAGTTAGACACCAGTCCTTAAACCTTGTTCTACCTGAGCAGACAGTGAGCCCCCCACGGAGACCCACCCCTCCAATGGAGACAAGCACAGCAACATTTGACCTGATCCTGGTCCTACCAGACTGAATTAGAAAACCTCTGGACACCACCACCCACATGGGTCAACACACAGTACGCCTAGTTCCTGTCAGCTTTTGTGCAAGAATACACCCAGGTCAGTTTTTGTGCATGAATTTGGAGTCTTAAAATCAGGCGCCTAACAATGATGTGACTACATCATCAGTGGTTAACGTCTTCGGACGTTTCAACCAAAAGAACGATACCCATGACGCCCTCATGAACAAAACAAATGGTGGAGAAAACCACAATTTTTATCTTAGAGCAAAACGGTGCAGCCCCAGCACAAAATACAGTCGACATATAAAGTGTGGGACAACACTCTGCACACTCCTTGGTCGCCATTTTGACTATGTTTTCAGTTTAGTTGGCCACAGAGTATTCCATTTGAAACAGAACTTCTCTGCTGGACATTTGCACACTTATTCATGGAGTGTGTAGTGCACAAAATGGAGTGCTCTTTTCACAGGCCAGCCCCAACACAGCCATATCCTTGATACCACAACACAACGCTTTAAATTTGCCAACTCAATGAGCCAGCATATACACACCACCAACGCACACACGCACACACACACAGGCGCGCGCATGGCAGCGGTGTGTGTGTGTGTGCGTGTGTGTGTGTGAGCGTTCGGCGGTAGCCGAGCACTCACACACACACACACACTCACACACACACAAACACACAAGCGTTCAAGAGCGTCCAGCCAGGTTGACTGACTCCGCTGGACTGTGAGCCCGCTGTGAGAGCCGGTGGCCTGTGATGACTCCGTCGCTGCTGACCAATCAGCGCGCCGCGCATTTGGGCTGCCCAATCAGGTTGAAGCAGTGCCTGGCCAATCGGTGACCAAAAAGCCGCGGGCCGCTAGAGGCCACCTAGAAACCACCCGTGATCAGGCACAGAAATTTGGAACGATCCCGAGGTGTCAGTGTAGAGACACAATTAAAGCGGATAGATGCAGGTAAAACCCGACAACTATAGACGAGTTCGGGGGGTGGGGGGGAACCTCTGGTGTCTGAACCTCATGTCCGGTGTAATTTAGTTCGCTGTGTTTTTGGCAATTTTTCAACATGTTTATTTGGTGGGAACACACACCTACAGGGTTATTTAAAAATTGTGGTGGTAACTTGCGGTGTGCTATTCCTCACCCAAATGCTCTCGTGTGGATCTGTGACCCACAAACGCATGATTTAATAATCAGTGCAACTCGTTCCATTTTCTCATTCCTTTTGGAACAACCAGTAGAAGCAGCCAGCTTATTGGTCCAGAAGAACATGTGATCACTCGGTGAGTAACTTTAAGTCGGATTTTGACTGTAGCTCATCAATATTTATGTAAAATGATGTACGATGCAAGGGAGATGATGCAAGGGAGACCGACATCTAGTGGTCGGATTTTTAATTGGTGAGCATTTTGTGTGTTTTTTATGAGCCACCGTGGTCCACTACGACGAGATTAAATGGAACTCATACAGACACCGGAAGTGTGTTGCATTCCGGCGAGACAAAATACCAGCCTCCTGTATTTCCCGGGTAAACTCGTCTATAGCTCCGAAATCGATGCAGTGGCATAATTTGTGCTGAAGCGCAGCTTCAACCTTATAACCTTAGCAAAAAAAATATGAAAACAGAAAAGGGGGAAAAATAGAAGAGGAGGAATTGTAAAAAATGGTGGTGCTCAGTTGTTATTGTGTGGTGACCACCAATAAACCAACGTATGGAAAAGGGCCGTGTTTCCAGACCCACCATCAGATAGCGCCATTAAGGGGGGACCGCCATGACTCAGCTCAAAGTCGTTCTCCATCAAGACCAAAATCGCAGAGTCTGCTGAAACAAAAACCTTTCATCTTGAGACAAAAATCACTCCTTGATTGACTGGTCGGCAGAAAGGATTAACTCTGGTCAATATTTGTTTGCCTTTGCAAATCCCCGATGCCGGAAAATGTGTGGAAGGGGGGAAGCATGTGGAAGGTAGAATGGAGTGCAGGGTGTGGGTTAAGCTGGAAGCCAGGCGGTGGAAAAGTCGATGCTCAGACCACGGGGAGACCCACTGGAGACGTGGGGAGCGGAGGAGACCACAAGCAAAATAGATATTGCACGAGCAAACATGAAGATCCTCAGATCCCCAGAAATACGCGACTGGTCCGGACAAACAGGCAGATATGGGCAGAGTAGCCATAAAGATTACTCAAGTAAAAGTATTGTTACCTCAGCACAATATTACTCAAGTAGAAGTAAAAAGTAGTCATCCAAATAGTTACTCAAGTAAACGTAAAAACGTATTCCACAAAAAGTTACGTAAGTAGCGAAAGTACTGAGTAACTTTCAGTTTAAAAAATGAATTCAAAAAATGAATGAAAAAAAAAAGATTGCTCGAGAGAGAGAGCCCGAGAGAGAGACAGAGACCAAGTGGGAGAGAGAGAGAGAGACACCAAGAGAGAGACAGCGAGCGAGAAAGCGCCCGAGAGAGAGATATGACATCAACATATGTGCCAACAGTTCCCAACGGGTGTCGCTAAAGGCAGAGTTAATGTACCGAGTACTTTTTACTGACATCTCAGCAAAAAGTAGTTTTTTCACCTCAAATTTACTTGAGTAAAAGTAGAAAGTAGTGATTGCTTCAACTGACTCAACATGAAATGTTTTCATCATATTCCTGATGTGTATGAAATATTTGTTTTTACCAAAACTCTCTCTTTGTTTTCTGTGCCAGCCACTGCTATTGTACATGTCTCGCCATGACTTGTTGGTAAGACCACAAAGCATTGTGAGATGTATTACTTTGTTAGTAATTGCTGTCCAATACGTTTTGCACTGCATGGTGAGTCCACTAAATGGGGCATATCAACATCTACAAAAGGGCGTATTCACTTAGTCTGTCCAGTGTCCACTATGCATTGATGGATATTAGGACGTCTTGCCCTGTCTACTGATGTAGATTAAAGCCCAATTCGCACTGCCATTGAATTACGTGGGGACCTCTGTAATTGGCAATTACCAATTTTGTCGTGCGTTCTGACGACATTAGTAAAAGCCTGTCTTTTGCTCAATTTAAAAGACATTATGACGTATATGTGCCGTATTTTTGCTTGCCCACAAGTGTACACACATACCCAGACTTCACTCTCACACACACGCATGTGTGTGTGTGTATTAACAAAGATGCACAATTTCAGAATTCGAACCATTGTGGTTTTCTGCCGAATCACAGGAGGTAACTCACACTGGAATTATTACTTCACAACTCATCGCGCATTCGCACGTCAAATGAAACTCAGACGTCCTCCGAATGACCAGGGGTCCATAGGTAATAAAAGTCCAGTGCGAATTGGGCTTAAGACTTCTTGCCCTGTGTCAGTCTGAGAAGAACACAGCGCACACGGTCCACAAGTTAGGTCCACATGTTGGGCAAACGAATTAAAACAGTGGTTTGCTGACGACAGCGAAAGTTCTGGCTCCTGTGTTTCATTGCATTGCATCCTAGAGGCCCTGGGCCAGGCTCGGCTCAGGGCTGTGAGGTTTAAACTTGGGCCCAAGAGAATTAGCTCTGACGCAATCACTGGTTACTGCTGGGCAGAGATGGCAAAAGTACCCAGATTTCTTACTTGAGTACGAGTAAAATACATTGGTGAAAAAAACAACTTGAGTAAGACTACAAAGTACTGATCCAAATATCTGCTTGAGTAGAGTTAAAAATACAGGCGCAGAAACATACTCAAAAAGTATTTTTGAAAGTAAAAAGTACAGGCTCTAAAATATACTCAAAAGTATTTTTGAAAGTATGAAGTACAAAAATAGCCTAATAATAATAACTTTCTTCACTTTATGCTCATAAATCTCACTGCTGAACATTGAAATTAACATCTGTTCGCATTACCGCCCCCTACTGGCTCAGTACAAGTAAAAAGTCATCAGAGAAAAAAGGACTTCTAAAAGTACAGATACTTGAAAAAACAACTTAAGTACAGTACTTAAGTATTTGTACTTTGTTACTTGCCATCTCTGCCCAAAAGCATAGCCTGGCGAGCCAGAACCAACGAATCCTCCACGCATTGCATGCCGCTACATGGTACTTTGAATCTGGGCAAATCAGGCAGATGTCACCTGTATGCGTCAATACCATCTCCCCTACTCTACGAACAGATGTGGCGAATACATCGCATCTGCATTCTGTGGGAAATTTGCGCCTACACGCTATAACCGTTGCTGACCTTTTTCAATGCCGCGAAACGCACATTGACGAGACACCAGCGTGATCGACATATACTTTAAACAGTACGGACGCCAGGAAGTAATAATTTCTTAGCTTGTCACGTTAAGGTTGACATTAAATCGGATCATTCAGGCATATTATTTTCCCTAACCTAACCCCCACCCTAACCCTAACCTCCTACTACATACCCCTAACCTTAACCCAAACCTAACCATACCCTAAACTTAACTTTAACTTAACCCTAACCTAAACTTAACGTAACCCTAACCCTAACCTAACCCAAACCTAACCTCAACGCCAATCCTAACCTTAACCTTAACCCCTAACCTTAACGTAACCCAACACTAACCTTAACCCTAATCCTAACCTAACCCTAACAAAATAAGCAAGTTGTTTTTTGGGTTCCAACTTTACATAACGGCAACAAATACGTTAGAAGTATCCGATTTAACAGGGACCGTCACGTTAATGCAAAGATAAATACTGTACAAGAGGTCACATGTTGTAGTGGTGTTTACATTAGGCTGCATTACCTGGTAACTTCTCTCAAAGATTGGTGTCGATGTGAAACGATTTGACTGACACTTTTTTCAACCCTGGTTTTACCAGACGCAATGATCATTCTAATTGCGTGCGATGTGTGAACGAATTGTTGGTTCTGGCTCAACAGGCTACCAAAAGAATGTTCTAGTTAGCCTGCTCCAGTCAGGATTTGGACTTGCCCCACTCCGACACCGCGTGAACTAAATAGAATTGATCAACTCTGCACTGCACATGTACGTATGTATGTGCGACTCAATGAAGTGCCTTTATTGGATCATAGTCCAAGAAAGGGGGGCACGTGGAAGGACCAAGTCTATGTTTCTGGTCGACTGCACCTGCGTTTTTTGGCCAAAGTTGACCTCGTTCTCGGAACCTGAAAACATGTCAGAAGAGAGGGAGAACATTATAGCCATGGGCACCTGGCTCCTGGAGGGAACGACCCTCCTAGAGAAGCCCACCCCCTGTAGCTGGACACGACGCTTCCCTGGCTAAATTATTTACACGCAACAAACATTTAGCTAAGGCGCTACTGGGAGAGACCAAAGGGACTACACTACCCCTAACCCCACTGGGACGGTGTGTTCTATGGTTTACACTGCTAAGGGTGTAAGTGTATAAAGGTCATGCCCCAAATTATCCAAACTGTGTTTTAAATGTTTTTTTTTGTTTTGAGGGGGCTTGGTGTGACATTAGACAGTGGCCCAACTTCTGCTCAAACGTGTTTAATAAATATTAATACCAGTCAATGCCAGTCGCTATTGCCAGTGTCATGGCCCTACTACAATAGGGACACCCCTATGTTCGCCATTAAATAGCTATTTTCAGAAAAATGAGGTAGGGGAAGTTACAGGTCGTTTAGGGTGGGGTGTGGGGCGACGTCTCATCTCTGCGTTCCGATAAACAAAAACGATTTGATTCTTTTGTTAGGGGTGGGTTAAGGTTATGTTAGGGGTTACGGTTAGGGTTAAGTTTAGGGTTAGGGCTATGGTTAGAGTTCGGGGCTATGGTTAGGATTAGGGGTTAGGGTAAGGGCTATGGTTTTAGAGGGACCCTACAAAATAAGCAGATAATTTTTTAAATTCAAAATTTACAAACTTTACAAAATTTAAATGTAAACTCATGTCGGAACACAGACCCCCTAACACCCGTTAGGGGTTAGGGTTGGGGTTAGGATTAGGGGTTAACCCCCAAGACCCATAACTTGGCTGACAATAGGTATTTCGAAACATAGGCATTCGGAACATAGGGGTGTAACCAATGATATGCCTACCCATCCAAACAACCGGCACTTCCAAGTGGACTCTGATTGGAATCGTGTGGTGAAAGGCAACCAGTTCAGACATAAATACCTCTGCAGAGACTTTTTTGGCACGGGAATCGGAGGTAATTGAATGAATGAATGAACGAATGAATGAAATGAATGAAATTTATTTAAGACAGTATAGAGCCATTAGTCACTTCAACATGTTGCACAGCAAAAGAGATGGCATTCATGGCAAAATGTTACATGGGTCATGAAAAGATGGATATGCACAGGATTAGCAAATTGCTAGATTACACCTGGCTGTCGGTATTGTCGGTAATTATCTTGCAGCCCATCAAGCTATTCATATATTACGCCTTTAAAATAAGACCACGTGTCACCCATCCAGTATTTTGGTTAGTATTTGTCTATTATTTGGTATTCTCCTGTGTTGTGTGTTGGCCCAGTTGCACCTGTGATTAAGTTAATTGGCTGCACCTGGGCCCTGTGGGTGAGGAGCCAAATAAAGCAGCAGCAGTGCAGAGGTCTCCTCCAGCCTGAGACCAACCTGAGACCCGGTCCCTCCAGGAGTCCCCCTAGACATCGAGTTTCTTTTGTTTGAAAAATAAATAACCGAAACCCTTTGTTTGATTCCTCCTTTATGTTAGGGATGGGGATTTCGAGGCTTCTGACGCCTTGAGCGGTTGCCATGGAAACGACGATACCTTTCGATAAGATAAGAGACACTCCTGAAAACTTTTCCAACAGACACGCCTCCGCTCAAACCGACACCGTTCGACACCTGCCCACGTGACCTCCGCTCGATACCAATTCTTGCGATTTTTATTGTGTCATTTGAGTGTCGAGCGGCGGGTCTCGAGCATACCATCTCTACTTTATGTTACACGCCGTAACAGGGGATTCGGAAAGTCATGGGAGGATGCTGTGGGAATCTGAAATTAACACTGTATGAAACACTGCATGCGTTTGCATGTGCACACCGGCACCAGCTAATTTTTTTACCTATGGCGGGGCTACGCCGCAGGTTATGTTTTTGGTCGCTTTGGTTTGTCTGTTTGTCTGTCTGTCCCCAACATAACTGAAAAAGTTGTGCACGGACCTGGATTACATTTTGTAGAGTTTTTGGAAATGACTGAATAAGTGATTACATTTTGGTAGCTATAAGTAAAATAATCATACTTAATCACCAACTTACCGACAGATCGCTATGAAATGTAATGAGCATGTTCGCATGTGGCGTCAATCGTGCTACTCCAGGAGCACTTGCATTGATAATGGGTTGCCACACATACTGCTAGCCCTAAAAGTACTATTTATTTTTGGCACCAGTACGGCACATGTTTGCAAACTCTGAGTGCTTCTAGTTGTTAAAGGAACTGCATGTGAGAATACGGAGTTAGAGTCTTAGAGTGTGTTTCCTGCTTCCCTCTCAGCTGCCAAGCATGCGCGTGCACGCCGCTCAATGTTCCGGTCCTCCTTAGACAAGCGCCACGTTGTTAAAGGCGACCAGCTGAACTTATAACACCTGACCAACCCAGAACACCAGCAGAGTTGTATCCCGAGTGGCTCTATGAGAATCATTTTCAAAGTAAAAGTTTGCTAGTAGCCGTTATTCTTTTTTTTTTTTAAACTAAAGGGGGTATCAATGGCACTGTGTCTAACGCAGCATCCGCAGTGACGGGAGTTGTCTTCCCCTTGTCTGCAATGTATAGCCCCAATTTCTTCAACACAGTTTCCGACTAATCCTATCCAATAAAGATGAAAAAAAAAGCGCTGACGCTTTGTTTATAATACAGCCATGTTTTGAAGTAAAAGATTGACATTGGAAGTTATTTTTCTTCTGGAACGAGTGTGAAACGAACGGGAGTTTGCTGCATTAGAATCACACAACGCATACGATTGGATAAGAGAGAGCACATGACACAGGCGGGTGGAGTTCCCAGAATCCAATAGGAGCATAGCAACGTGGGTTGCTAAGGGCATTAGAATACTCAACGCCACCATGACTGGAAGCGTCTGTGCCTAGACCAGTGTATATAAACAGCTGGTTGCCCTACGGTAATCGGCTGCCGATTACTGTCGAAGCGATCACTGTCTGTATATACTCGCATTACATTTCACCCTCGCTACACTTGGTTCACGGCTTAGTGGGTGGGGACCTATGCATTAGCAAGGCAAGGCACCCCCCTCCCACTGGGACATGAATGAAATGCCCCCTTCCAAAATCCACCAGAAATCTAATGGAGTGAGCTACAACCACCACATCCCCCAGTCCTTCCTCACCCTCCTCCTCTTCGCCATGTTCTCCAGCTAAGAACAGTATGTTATCGCACACTTTGAGCAACTCGAGGCCACAACCTTTGTGCACTTAGACAACTCTTAGCAATGTAAACAATAGAACACGACATCCCACGGGGGTTATGGGTAGTGTAGTCCTCCTCGGCTTCTTCCAATAGCACCTTAGCTAAATATGTTTGTTATGTGTAAATAATTTAGGCAGGTGTCTGGTTGATGGATCCAGCTACAGAGAAATGGCAGGTTTGCACTTTGTTTCTAGTCCCAAATGTTACTTCCATCTCTGATTACTCACTACCCCTCTTAAAAGTGACTTTGATTACTGAGTACTTTCATTTTAAGGTAAAGTAACTCTTAGAATAATGTATTTACGGGGTGGTTATAGAGCACTGATTTATAGACTGATTTATTGTTTAATTTTTAAACATGAAGGTAAATTAGAGGCCTTCTAAAATGTTAAGTAATTAAATAGAAAATAAAGTGATTTGAGCAAGTAATATTAATCTTAATCTTTGGAAAAAGTAATGCGTTGGAGAAGAGATGTTTCTGCAGGCTCCTGGTATAGAGAACTCATCACCAACAAAGAAGTGAAAGCCAGGAAAACACAAGCCAGTGGATCATATGAACTAACCCCAGTCAAAAAATTAAAACCGGGGGTCGCGCGGTGGCAGAGTGGTTAGAGGAGCAGATGCCATAGGCCGAGCAGCAGCGTGGGTTTGCACACCCGCTCCGGCTTTTCTGCACTGTCTCCCCCCCGACTCTTCATCCCAGTTTCCGATTTAATCCTGTCACTACCTCTCTCAATAAAGAATGTAAAACGGTGTTTGCGGCCAAAAAAATAACCAAAAAGGAAAATGAACGAACACAAAATCTCAAGGCCAAAAAAACTATCCTTCAAGGCAAAGTGCCAGGTGGAAGACGCAGAGGACGACAGAGAAAGTGATGGGAAGATAACATCCAAGAGTGGACAAGGTGGAGGCTGAGCGACGCCATGCAAGTAGCCGAGGACAGAGATTGATGGAGAGAGCTGGTTGCAAAGTCTTCAGTGGCGCCCCAATGGTCAGCCGGACTACAGGATGATGATGATGAATGCGTTGGATTCTAGTTACTAAAAAAAGGCTACTGACATCACTTATCATTTTCGCCCTGGCCACTGGAGGTCACTCATGTTAGGCTACGCGCACGCTTCGGAGACACGTCAAAATAAATGGGGTGGTTTTGATAGAACATCTGCCTGCAAAGCGTTCGCATGTTAATATTTGATATGGAAAATGCATATACAAGTTACATCTCATATCGATCGTAGTACCCAAACGCTTCGCATTGGTTGCGGAGGAGCTCATTATGTGTAGTAGGAACGGCCTCGAATGTCAACAGCCGCTCCCTGTTCGCATGTCTTCTTTACACTGAGAGGTGTACGTTAGGCCATAAAAATACATGGAGAGGTTTAAAAAAAGTCATAAACATAATACTGATGCCAATTAATATTGACAACATTTTTGGACAAATTTAAAGTTGCCGTTATCTAAGTTATTATCCAATGATTTTACTGGTCCAGTCTACTTGAGTATAGATTTTCCTCGATGCAGCCCGTGAGCCAAAGTGAGTTTGACTCCAGTTAATGAAATAGTTTCATCATTTGTGTTTTAATAATCCACTGTTTTCCCGAAAATCCAACAACCATCAGCTCCATTCTCGTCATGTCGGACACAAAATAGGTTGGATTGCCCTAATGTGGGCCATTTTTTGCCACTTCATAATGTGGGACAGTCGGTTGGCTAACGTGGGACAGTGAAATGTAGTGTTGAACAGTTGAACTTAATGGTAGACACATTACCATAGTTTGCTTTGACCACAATTTCACTGACATTCATTAGTTTAGGGAGGAGCCAGAGCCACTGGAGCTCAGGTGTCCCACATTAGATAGTGGACCACATTAGGACAAAACAGCCTACTCACAATATTGGATTATTCCTACCTATCACACCTCTGATCTAAACAATTTGGGGTATCCCCAAGACCCCTAAACCCTGGGTTCATATCTAGAGCGTTTGCGTTCACTACACTTATTGTGAGAAGAATAATATTGTTGTGTTGGAAAGATGCCCCCCCCCCCACACACACACATTGATTAGGTGGCAAAGGGAAACATT
>OMKY01248015.1:0-10733 GCA_900302395.1 Bregmaceros cantori | reverse complement strand
CACCGGACCCTATAGTCGCGTGCGATGTGTGAACGATTCATTGGTTTTGGCTTGCCAGGCTAACAGTCACCTGTTACCAATACATCTAATTGCCAGAGATAACATACATGGGCATGATATGCTTGCACTTAACCAATTAAGCAACTGATCATATTTAATAGATTAAATCAATCGAAAATGAATACAAGGGGCGCGCGGTAGCAGAGTGGTTATAGAGCACGACCCCCGGACTATAGGTTGAGCAGTGCCGTGGGTTCCAATCCCCTCTCTGCATTTTCTGCAATGTCTCCCCGCGACTCTTCATCCCAGTCTCCGATTTAATCCTGTCACTATCTCTCTCAATAAAAAGAATGAAAAACGGCTTTAGGCAACCCAATATTGTATATGGTATTAACAGTATTTTAATGTATTGCAATATTAGACATTATAGTTGTACTGCCCAAGCCTTTCACACTTCTATCTGTTATGGCATCCACCTCTATTGAAACCTCTCTTTTTGCCAGGTAGCATATCTTCATCACTTTACATCTCTGCCTATTTCTCTACACCTTCATCACCTCTACGTTCGCTGTCCTCTATGTCAACAGCCGACGCGGAGACAATCTCTCACCTGCCCAGCCCCCAACACCATCTCATGGGAAGAGTACATCACTGCAGAACAGGGGAAGTAGGTTAACAACTGCACAGTCTCAAAGTTCTCTTACTCTTTGTGATGTTGTTACTGGTTGATAGACATGTCTTCATTATTTTCTTTTATTTGCTTTGTTTGTTTGTTTGTCTCCCTATTTGTTGTCCGTCCCACCAATACCTTCGTCTCTTCCTTTTTAAATTGACTTTCAATTTCAATTGGTTACGTGCTTACAAGTATTCCAATTCTATTTCTTTTTATTTTCAGTTTATGCTGTGCTACCATGGAGGTCCTAGGCACTGAAAGACGAAAAATACTAGGAGCCCCAGTACTGTTGACCAGTTAATAAGTCTTGGGCCCACCAACTACTAAAGCAATTACTTGTCATTAGTGATGGCTACTGTTGACATTTCAACCCTTTTTGCAAAGTCAGTTCTTTAGAGTTTTTTTCTAGTTAGTCTGGATTGCTCTCACAGTCCACAATTAAATGTGGCTGAAATGAAAAAATAAAAAATGACCTGGTGGGTTGAATAGTTCAAAGAAGTTCCAGTGTGGAATCAATGAATAAAAAAAAGATAAAAACCTGCTGAATCAGTAAAAAGTTAGAATGCCAGTCTAGGACATGCCTTTTTATAAAATCCCCAGATAAGCATTTGAATTTAAGGAATTTGAGCCAAATGAGGCTCCATTCACATTATAAAGCAAAACCAAGTGAAACTCACCCTAGCTGCTGTCTCTCTCTGTCTTCTAGTTATGTTAGTTAGTCAATTGAAGATGTTACCAATCAAATATACTGTTTCACTTTGCTACTTGAACCCACCTGTATTATCCTCACAACATCATTAGGAAGTTATAATAATGGAGAGTACGTGTTAGCTGTTCTGAAAAATGTGATGTGTTCATTTGAGATGCTGCTCATTATATTGCCGAAGGAGAAGTAAGCTGGGGGCAGTGGTGAATAATACATTGCACATTTCAAAACTGACTTGAGTTTTGAACTTCGCTCACGTACTCTGCTACGTATGCATGGAGCTTAAGGTGCAATTTGTTTTATTACTCCTTTTCCTCTAACCAGTTCAGATTCTGATCAGATTGCATGATCAGATTGCATTCTCGGTGCAATCGAGCCCTTGGGTTTTATTTGGAAACTGATCAATTGGAAACCGAACAAGCATATTTGGCTTGTTCGGTGCTCAAACAAACCGCAATAACTTTTCAACGACACCAGGGTTTGGTGGATATGTAATATTTCAAACTTTGCAAATAGTCCCTTTTTGAAATTAAGTACAGAGAGCTCACCTTTTGCCAAAGAGTAATGCAATTATGATTTCATATCAATTTCACCTTCACTTCACCCCATAAAACCTCAACCCAAACCACTCAGAATTTGTATTATCAAGGTTAAATAGAAATCTGAAAAAAAAAATCCTAATCCATTTTTTACCTGCGCCAAGCATGTTGTGTTTTTGGTCGGTTTGTCTGTCAGCAGGGTAACTGAAAAAGTTATGCACGGATCTGGATGAAAATTTGTAGTTTTGGAGATGACTAGCATAACAAGTGATTACATTTTGGTGCATTTCTCTAGCCTATAAGTACCATAAAAGTTTGACAACTGTTATGAGCTTACAAACTGCGATCACCTTCAGTAACACGCAGCAGTTGCCTCCACTCTACTGCGTAGTACTAACACAGCTCAGGTAGTGGTTAGCCCTACGGTCTACCAAGCTGGAGACCCGTGTCCCATCTCTGGCAGATCGTGAAAATATTTATTTTTATGACTATAATTCCGTGTAACACCAAGAGTGTGCTCGTCTACCACTGTTGACAAGTGATTAAATTTTGGTGAATTTCTGTAGCCTATAAATAACATAATAGTGTCTAGATGTTTTGTCATCGGTGACCCCACGGCCTTGGCACAGGTATGCACACTCGGAGTGCTTCTAATTTTTAAATTGTGCTGAACAAAATGAACCGATTGGGAGAATTCAGTTAAAAGTATTTGTGTTGTGCTGCAGGCCCCCCCACCTGGGCCGAGAGCTGGTGTGCAAGGAGAGCAAGAAGAACTTCAAAGCCACAGTGGCTATGAGCCAAGATTTTCCTCTCGGCATAGAATCGTGAGTTTCAATCAGTTTGCCAGGGTTTCCTTGCAGGCATAGGCATAATTAGGGTTCATCCAATAGTCTCTGATTTATATTATATTAGGGGTGTTGGATCTGACCATCTTAGATCTTCACACGATTCAGGGCAGTCAGTCTGCCATCATGAATAGATTATGTGAATCACAATCATAATTCATGTGGTATATTTCTATGACTATATACCATACCAATTTGTTTTATTTTGCTTGCCACATATGACTACTGCAAATCAGTGCTGTACAACACAAAAAGGTACATAAAGAAAGCTGAAATAAAATTGCAAAGCTGATAGAGGAAACAAGTGCGAAGAGTGCCCTTTATGGGATTTTAACCTGTGCTGCTAGCTCGGGAGTTAGCCATCTTAACCACAAGCCTACTGCTCCAGACGTGGTTCATACGAAAGGTGTTTTATGTAACAAAAACTTTGCCGACAGATATTTCATGAAGATTGATCTGATTGTCTGTTGACGCTGAGACTGTTTACATTGAGGTCAAACGATCAGATCGTTTTGTGGAGGTGTGACGGACACATCACACCCGCGACGGTGTTTTGTGAGCATGGAGAGACGCGTGTCCTGCAACTCGCAGGCTTGCCACTGACGGAACCTTTTAATAATTCGGTGATCCGCACTTGAAATGCGGTTTATCGTTGCTTCTTATGACTTGGGGAAGATTTGGAGTTGTGCAGTGTTGTAACGCTACGAGATAATATGCTGGGCTGGGCTGAACATCGCCGAAGTGATATGGCGGCGATGTTCACCCCAGTTGCTCCGCGCCTCCGACCTGATGCGCTCATTCTGTGTAAATAACTTTAGTTCTGCTCAATAATAATTACACACACACACACACACACACACACACTGTTGGTTATCCCTGGCACAGGTACTCGGCGGTAGTGAAAGGCCATAGTGTTACTTGCTGTAGTGTTGTTTGGAGCAGTGTGAACGCTGTAGAGGAACGAGGCAATGGGCATTTATTTAACATTCTACACAACCGTGCATTCTCCATCTAACGTCTGCCTCACAATGCATGTTTTCGCGCTAACGGACGACAGCGGTGGGGGCAGGTGAGGGAGGGGGGAGGTGGACTGTGCATGCTCGTGCGTCTCCCAGAATCGTTTTCTCCAGGACAGAGCCCCTGTGTGTAGACACAGATCTTAAAAATCTGTTTTAAAACGAATTTAAAAAAACGTTTTTGATTCGTTGTAGTGTAAACAGGCCCTCAGAATACTGCTCTGCTTCACTCGCACATGTAGGCGGCGGCCGTTGGAATGACAGGCATACGGTACGTGCCCAGGGCAATTGCAGCATATGTCAATGCGCGTAATATGAATCGCGTCTCACCTACATACATGCATGCATACATACATAAAGATCATTGGAGCAATATTAATTTTATGTTATCCAATTTTTTTTTTTACTTGCCAGAATGACGGGCGAGGCTCTGCCTCATCTGCTTACCTAGACTGCACATGCTCGCCACAAATGTATTGTGCAGTGATGTTGGCTGTGAGCTTGCGAACTCGAAAACAAAACGCATTGAGTCATACAGAATGAATGTATTTATTTATTTTATACTACAAATTGCGCACAAACATTTCCATGTTAATTTTATCAGCCTACTCTTCCGTGCTGGCTTATGGCATATTAGAAGAGAGGTTTTCACCCTCATGTGCTGAGTGTCAAGCAGGGAGGCATTGGCTACCAGTCTTTGGTATGACGACCAGGATTCAAACCCTGCTCTTCCAATCCAGAGGCGGACACTGCCAAGCCACTGTACTGGTCTGTTTTTTTTTTTGTTTTTTTTAAGAACATACTACTTCACAATTCATATTGTACACTTTCGATTCAGTGTCTTGAGTACAGAGACCACTTTAATGTCAGCACTATCTGCTTTTTGCATGCTGTAATTTGGAAATATTACATTATATTATTCTGTTCATTCTGTCCTTTCCAGCTCATTAACTAAAATAAATAAGTAGTATGTCAGTTGCGTATCGGTGGGTGATCAGCATTTGTCCGCCCTGTCTTCTACAGAAAGGAGAGGGTCTGGGAAAATCCAGATCTCTGGGAAAACTCAGAGATGAAATGTGTGTCCATCCATAGGTTGCTGAACGTGTTGGAGGTCATCGCACCCTTCAAACACTTCAACAAGCTCAGAGAGTTTGTGCAGATGAAGCTCCCTCCAGGATTCCCTGTCAAACTGGGTAAACTTTTAACCACTTTTTTTAATCTCTGCCACTGCAGTTCAGTTGGAGGCTTAGCAGGATATCTCAAAAATCTACTTTGGCACAATCTATGGGCATAATTTTATCTCTTCAGGAGTGCACCTTGATTGGATTCAATGAATACTAGGGTATTTTGCCTATAAACAAATTCCATATTTGTGTCCTTGAAATCTCGTCTGGAGTGAAAAATACAATGAGAATTGTCAAAAAAAGGAAACAGGAACTGTTAAGCTGACGTCAAAATCATGTTTTAAAAAGTCGGTGTTTATAGTGGGCTGGGGAGTCATAGTAGACCATTTAAAACTGTTCTGGTTGTTTTGTGACTGCTTCACAATATTTACCTAAAGTGGGAATTTTTAAGTCCCTCCAGAAAACATTTTGTTCACTAATATGGTATATTGTGAAGTAAGCATATACCTAGGCTTTATCTGCTCCCAAAAATAATCTGTTGATGTCATCTTTATGCTATATCGCCCCTACGATATTAACGTAACAAAAAATAAAATTATAACAATTTCATGCGCAATGGGAGTCCCTCTCTTAGCAAGTGATGTTGAGGGAGATTTTGATCCATCATTGGATGGATCAATGGATTCTAGGGCCTAGAAGTAAAATCCAGATTTTTGTCCTTGAAATCTTTATTTAAAAGAAGAAAAAAAACAACAACAACAAAACCGACAATTTGAATAATGAAATGAAAATGTTAACTTTTATTTTTTTCAAACCATGTCCTTATTTGGAATGACGTACGAAGAACCAATCTTTGTCACCTTTTGTAACTTATAATCACACCATTCAAAGTGCTGCTGTACGCAAATTTTAAGTCAATCATCATTCAATCTTCATCATATATTTATTTGGAGGAGGGGGGGGGGTTGAGCAAAGATGAAATGCATGATCTCAAGTTTTAATCATTTTAATCCTTGCGGAAATGTAACGTATGATTACTAAGTAATAAAAAAAGAAATCAAAAGTGCTTTAAGAAATGTAGTTTGTTAACAGGGCTGTGTGTGAGGAAAAAAAATTTAAATTAGTGAATTTGACCCAGATATTTTTTAGATAATGGCTCTGAGGGTTAAGTATAAAAGTGATCACTTTACGCTGGTTGTGTAAAATATGACTTTCTTGGACAATATTTACATTTGATCTCACCATTTCTTAATTCTCGTCTTCCTTTACTCACTTTGTCCTTTTCCTCCCTCTGTCAATTTCCTGGTCTCTCTTGATATCTATCTATCAATCTAGACATCCCTGTCTTCCCAACTATTACGGCCACAGTTACCTTTCAGGAGTTCCGCTACAGCCAGTTTCAGGAGTCGATCTTTATCATCCCTGCGGACTACAAGGAGGATCCCAGCCGTTTCCCGGATCTCTGATCTCGGCTTGTTGAAGTTCTAATTGGGCTTGTGGGATTCAAGCTCTTCTGAGTCCAGTGAGCTGGCTGGGTGGGGAAAGGGTGTGGATTTTTGTCACATCTTTATCCCTTCAGTCCTAAGACAGAAAACACTAATTTAGTTTGTCAAGCGCAGCAGCAAACTTCTATGCCTGCCATGTTTGTTCATCTGCATTTCAGCGAGTCAGAACAGCTGAGTGGCTGTGATTGCATCAAAATGTCTAGGAGAGAGGCACCACTTCCTGACGAGGCTGATAAGTGCAATTCAGACCTGCCACTATGGCACAATTTTTCACTCACAGTGTCATGTGAATCAGGGCAAATGCATGAGGGTGCAATTAAGATTCCATGGCCATTGAATTGAAACAAATGTATTGTTCTTTTTTTTTCTTTTTTTTTTCTGCAGACTGAGGTGAGGAGGATGTGACGCATATGGATAGGATAGGGCAGTGTGGTCAAGTAAAGAAATCTTCTGAAGGAAAGTCAAAGGGATATTGCAGGCATTTTGACTTTTATCTTAAATTGGTGAATTGGTTTTCTGGTGTCCAGTTGTTCACTTCATAACCTTAGTTATTTGTGTTTCTTCATCTTGGGGGATTTTTCCACTTCCTGACTGCAGTCCTGTATATTACATCCATGTCTGTTTACAACCAGTTTATTTGTGTGATTTTTGTGTAAAGCTAAATGTATGTGTGAAATTATTGTCACAAACACGCGTCTGCTGGCTTTTTGAGTGGCCAAAGTGCTGCAAATGCAGAAAACTGCACAGTCCACAATGCACACAGCCAATTCAAAATTATCGGTTTGACAGACTTGTAACAACGTTACTCTGGGTAGTAGTTAAAGTTTGTTTGTGTGACACGTAACGAAAGAGTCTGAACTATTCTTTTAAAGTTCCGATAGGTTCTAAAGAACCTAAACTGCAACAGTTCACTGTACTGTATGTACTCTGCACGGTACATGTGGTACCTTTTTGCTGAACACTGTTCATACACATTTGGGTACGTTGAGGTTTTAACATGTAATCATCACCAGAGATGTGACGAACCCCGCAATTTTTGAATATGCGTTTGGTGTGCACACAACACCACGTCTGCACATATGAATGTATGAGTCCGCATTTAGATGTTTCCTTTTTCGTCCTAATGTCACACCAACGGCTAAATGCCTTTTACTCCCTGGATTTTTCATGGTGATTTTGGCACCCCCTGTGGCCAGGCCCAGAAATGGTCATGACCCATTGACCGATTAAAGAATTTAGATGGATTAAGAGAGAGTTGACACAATTTGCAAAATCCCAGATTAGACTTCTCCTAAATTTCATCTGGAATTTCAACATTTATAGGGCATGTAGTAGTCTTGATACTGACAATATAGAATCAGAAAGTTGCCCAGAGCTGCTTTAAATCAAACTGCAAATCACACATTTTCCTCTCATCAGTTGCCAAATCACGCTGGGCGGTCTTATATCTACTGTATCACCGAGTGCTGTAGGGAACTTGGCTGTCATTTCACACATTCATGTCACCTGCGCCTCCAAAACCACCTTGCCTTGAGTTTCCATCCTCGAAGGTCAGTTCAACTTTTACAAAGAAATTTCTAAATCTAGAAATTGGATATTGGCTCTCTGTTTTGGGATTTGAGCATTAGTTCAATGTCCACATCCCGAGGATGTGACACGATGGAAATGGTTAAAATTGATTTTGTCATCTTGAATCTTGTGCGAGCAATTTCTACAGACCACGTGACGGCCTATTCTTAACCCTGACAAATCTGATCAGAAACAATTAGAGTAAACCTTTGGGGATTATTTTGCTATTTGGTAACCCCCATTCTACTGCATCATCTCATTTAACTTTCACTAAGGGGTTCAAATGTTCTCGTACTGTACCGATCCGTACTGTACTGCACCGTATTAATGGTGGAAACAAGGAATTCGCAAACTTCAATAGTGACCCGTCGTAACACCAAATACCATTTTTGGTATAATTCACTTGCAGCAATGGTTCTGCCAAGTGGGCATGTACAGAGGATGTAGGCACCCATCAGTTTTGGGTCCCTGAGGAAAAAATCGCAGCTATTTGTTTTGTCAACAGCATTGGTGGAAATATTAAAGCCAAAATTAGGAGGCGAACAAACAGGCCTAATTGAACATATTAATGGCAGGATATACATTACACAACACACACACACGTTTTTTTGCCAAATGTTTTTGATTCTCCCTCTATATTCTACATTGTTGATTTTAATTATTTGTAAAAAGTAGACCTTTTTAAACCTGTCCAGATATTACTTTTTCCCAACTTTTTGGGTGCTGCTAGATTATATGGTCTGGTACCATGCTGATGATGTGCGTCCATAATGGGTTTTCATTACATGCAGAGCGTCAAATGTATTGTAGTGCAATGCATCAATTTTAAATATCATTAGTTTCATGGATTCATCATTTACATTAAACATAACAATGCTTGGCACTGGAAGAGTTCAGATGGCATGTTGTTAAGGAACAATTTTTCTTTTCTTTTTTTGGACATTGGGATTTAATTATACTATTTAATTTACCTTTACATGTTTGGTCAACTGTGTTCACGATGGAATCCAATAACTACGAGCGGTGGGACCAAAGATGTAAAAACGTCTCGATCCATTACAGAACCCAGTTTATTAGTCTTTGCCAATGTTTGGAAAGATTTGGTCCCACCACTTCTGATTGTTTGATTTTATAACATACTTGATTTGTGTCAACAAATGTGTGGAATTTATTTTCCTTCATCACTCAAGTGTCCTCCATTTTCAGTTTTGAATATTCATTAGTGCAGGGTTTTTTTACCCTCTCTTTTCTAATGCGTTTTTCTGAGTTCTGCACGGATTCAAGTGAAGCTTATATCCAGAAAAAATATTTGTGCTTTGCATAAGTGCTCTACTTAAGAGTAATCTTCCGTGTGATTTTAATTTCATTCAAATTGATTCTGTCAAGTGTTGACATTTGAAGTATGAAGATTCCCTTTGCAGTACTGTTAATTCAAGGTGTGTCATGCCAGTGGGCAGAGTATTGTAATGAATGGTGACACCAAGAGTGACTGACCTGTCGCTCTGGATGGTGCTTGGCAAGTAGCCAGGCTGGCTGGAACGCTATCCAGCAAACCTGCCCTGGTGCACCTGCCTGCTCCCTCCGAGCGCAGGCGCCCCAACCATCACAGTATGTTTCACCCATTTGGACACCACACATTTAAGTCATTGGTCAGTGAAAATAATGAATTGAACTGCTCATCTTGGAATGGGGAAATAAATGGTTAATTATACTATTTTGGTTATTTATGCAGGAATCATATTGTTTAAATCATAATGATACTTGAAAGTGAAGGTAGAAAGTACAGTACAGTCTAATGACATGTCCCATAAAAATGACCGTCTAAAGCGTTCGAACGCAGCTTGCCGCAGTTCTATCCTCGGAAAATTGAGAGTACAGGTTACATTTTTGTATGTTTTGTCTGCTTGACATTTAGGGCTATGCGTTGTAGCCTAAAATAAATGTATGCACCAGTTGACATTGATAATTTTACCAATGCTTTGCGTTGCACCATTATAACGGCATGTAGACAAATATTGACTAGATTGAGCGGGTTTTATTATCGATATATTGTCATCCATCTCGGCCGTCAATGAACTTTCAGCTTCCACCTTTCATTTCAAAGCTTCATATTGTCAACTGCGTGTGCCGCAGAGCTGCAGGCTTTTCTATACACACACACTGGGAACAGCGGTCTGCCCTATCACTGTTCTGAGCTGCTATCTCCCGCTGTGAATGTCTTCACTTTGGAACAGTAACCACTTTTGAAACTGTTTCAAACACTGTTGTGTCCTATATAGCAACATTGCTATTCAGATTATGTGTGTAAATAATGTACAATACACTCACAAGAGGAAAAATACACTGTGTAGCAATACATTTCACTACTTCAGAATGTTTTTAATGTTTTCTGGCTAAAGAGGGAGATTGGAGAGGTGTGTGGAGGGCAGGGGGGGGGGTTGACATAGTCTTAAAAAGAAATGTCTTAACAAGTTTAATAACCCCAAGCCTTTTCATGTTCAGGATTGCTTGGTGTAGCTGAATGTTGTGTGTGTGTTGCGTGTCGGAGGGTTAGCAACGTGTGTTGAACCCAGATGCAATAACGGAGAACCTGTTGTAATATCACTGCAATGATATAGAAACGCATGTCCCTGGCTAATATTGTCCCGTTGGAATAAATCCACTGTTTAAAATGTACGTGCTATCTTAAGATATTGTAACACATTTTGACATTTCACGCTTTATAATGGTGGCGTCATGATGTTGCCTGCCCACCC
>OMKY01248014.1:0-11114 GCA_900302395.1 Bregmaceros cantori | reverse complement strand
TAACATCCTTTCACATCGATTACTTCTTTAGACCTATACGACAATTTGTGATGCGGTGGGTGACAGTATTTTATTTTGAGTACTCTAGTAATGCGGTGGGTGACAGTATTTTATTTTGAGTACTCTAGTAATGCGGTGGGTGACAGTATTTTATTTTAATCCCAAACTGGAAATTATGTACACATTATTCAGTGAGGCTGCCATGAAAGGGAGCTATTTGGTGTGCAGCGTATTGGGCAATGACACCGTTGGAGCCGGCATTCGAACCCCCAACCTTTCGGTCTTTGACCCTCTCGTTTAACACTCACCACTTAATCATTTGAAGGGCATTCCATGTAATTGGACACATTCAATTCCCCGCACGTAACCCGTCTATAGACGATTTCAAAATCCGACCACTAGATGTCGGTCTGTGACCAAGTTCTCCTTGCCTTGTTCATCATTTTGTATAAATATTGATGAGATACAGTCAAAATCCTACTTGAACTCGCCGAGTGGTCACATGTTCTTCTGGACCAATAGGCTGGCTGCTTATACTAGTTCTTCCAAAAGGAATGAGAAAATGGTTGCACTGATTATCAAATCATGCATTTGTTGGTCACAGACCCGCACAAGAGCATTTGGGTGTTGAATAGCACCCCGCAAGTTACCCCCATCCGTTTTAAATAACCCTGTAGGTGTGTGTTCCCACTGAATATTCATGTTGAAAAATTGCCAAAAACACAGCGAACTAAAGGACACCAGGCGTGATGTTCAGACACCGGAAGTACCCCCCCGAACTCGTCTATAGACTGACTGGGAACCCCATCTTTTACTGATGATTAAAATGAACAGAAGTAAATTACTTTTGTTTTTCTTTCAAAAGAAACGGCAAAATGAGTTAGTGTTGGTCGTGGCAGAATATTGAGTTCTTTTATGTTCTGAATACTTTCTTAGTGAAATTGAGATGTGACATGTGGGGAGATATGGCGCCGTGTTCACCCTGCTGGCTCAACTGTGACACCTAGAGGCTGACACCATAATGTATAATAATGTGTGTGTTAACCTGGTGCGCCAACAGCAACAAATTGTCCACGCATCGCATGCAATTATCATTGGTTCTGGTAAAATCAGGGTTGAAAAACACGTAAAAAAAGTGTCAAGCAAATCAAATTGTGTTACCCAGTCACGGCACAGTAGGTGGGACAAGGCGTGAGACCCGAACTCCGCCCAAGTCTCGCATCGCCCGTACCAATTATTAATAATTCTATTGGTGCGCCCGTATACGGGCAACGTCTGCCTGATTTGCCCAGACCCAATGTACCGTCTTGCGGCGTGCGATGCGTGGGCCATTCATTGGTTCTGGCTCACCAGGCTATGTGCGTGTCACTGTGAGTGAGTTACTTTACGGTTTGTTCTCGACAGAAAGTCAGTAGTCCCGACCCAACGCCCTCCCCAAGCCCTGAAAAATGGCATGCAAATTTCACCAATTCAAGTCCAACAACTGCCGACAAATCCATCCAATCACATTGACCTACACTTTCTTTCAGGGACATTGCTGCACGAAACTGCTTGCTGACTTGCAAGGGACCTGGACGAGTTGCCAAGATTGGAGACTTTGGGATGGCTCGCGACATCTACAGGTATTAGATTTAAGTTTAATTCACGCCACACTAAACAGACTACCTAATAAGAGTACAGTTTAATGATCAGTTCATCATAGCAAGCTACAATATCAGCATGACACTTCCCCTGCTACATATTGTATTTTATTTCCTCGTGTGGTTACAACACCAGCCCAGGGAGCAACATTAACAGTTCAAAATGCAAAATAGAATTACTCCTACCTCCCAGAGAAAGCATCTAACTTGCCTAAATGCTTCCAGATGGAAATGGAATCGTAGCCTGTTCAATTGAGCTTTGCACACTAATTCCATTTTTCAGTGGTTTAATTTAAACATCCTGTGGCTAACGTATTGGACTGGTCTGTATACCATGCATTTGCAACCAATTTCATGTCTTATCCAATCTCCGGCAATGCAAAATGATGGCACACGGATTGAATCGATACATACAAGCATCACAAATTGAATTCAGACCGCTGCCAAGTCCATACATCACTTTGGAAATCTTGGCATTTTCTCCATTTCCCATATTCTGCTGCGGTTCTTAGCGCTTCACAGTTTATGGACAAATATCAACATATTTTGGAATACACAGATGGACTTCACCTGAAAGATGAAGTAAAAAAATCACAGTGTCTACTAAACGTTAGTAGGCATGGTCAGCAGGTGTTTCCGTTAGAGGGGGTTTGCGTTATCTTAGTAAAAGGGGAGAGTGTAGAAGTACAACAAAACAAATGACTCAACGCGTGTGGAGTGGCCTGTAAATCCAGAACCAACGAATCGCCAATCCCACTGCCCAACGAATGTTTTTAATGTAATATTGTTGGGATTTAACTACGACGAGATGTTAACTATATTCTACACCTCAAATGCAACATTAACACCACATTACTCCAATTGCCATGTAGAATGTTTTGCATACATGAAGTAATAGTGTCTGTTCGACCCGGGATTGGAACCGGTTGCCGGTTGATCAACAGGCAACTTCCTTAACCGCTCAGCCACCGAGAAGTAATAAGGATTAAGATATTTAAAGACACTCATACCCTGGATTGCCTGCACTGCGGTAACTTCATTGTGATCTTCGGGTAATAATAATTGACGAATTTAAGCGAGTCTGTGATGATGTTGTAGGTTTGGTGACAAGTGTTTTATGTCCGTAGAGTGAATTTAGTAATCTCATCTGTAGCAGATTAGCCTGATCCCAGTAACCAGACTCTTCCTAAGCTTAGGTGATAGAGCGGCGTTTGGCGCTAGCCCCACTGTTGGTACCCGATTGGCTGGTTGCCAAACATCGTGTAGACGATTGGTTGGTTCTGGCTTGCCAGGCTATGGGTGAAGTACTAAAGAAGCAGAGCGATCACGCTGTGCATTATGGGATTGTGCGAAAAATGGTGGCAGGGTGAACACCGCTCATAGAAATACATAGAAATGTATTTGTGAAATACGACTTATGATTTTCCACAAGAAATGAATTACATTAAATTATCGAAACTTCACTTACTGTCTATATACAAAATTGTGCATTTCACGTAGTGAAGTTAGCAAAATATATACCACTAACAGACGGTAACCTAAACTTTTACTGATGCTATTGTATCTAGTAAAATGTAGAAACTACCTTTGTTTTTCTTTCAGGAAAAAAAGGCGAAATGAGGTTGTGCTAGTCGTTGCAGAGCTTTGAGTTCTAGAAATGTTTTCTGAATACTTTCTTTGTGACATTGTTCAGTCTTGTAATTCATATAATTCAACGGGACGACAGGTGATATGGCGCCGTGTTCACCCTGCTGGCTTAACTGCAACACCTGCATGTTGACCCCGTAATGCAGGCAGATCATCATACATACTCATCGTGTGTCTGTGTGTGTGTGTGTGTGTGTCTCGTACCAGAGCCAGCTACTATCGTAAGGGCGGTCGAGCCATGCTGCCAGTGAAGTGGATGCCTCCTGAAGCCTTCATGGAGGGTATATTCACCTCCAAGACGGACACATGGTTAGTAACAAAACAGTACTTATAGATTGAAACAAAAGGTGAACTGTGACGTATGTTAAATGCTCATCTGTGACAGACAGAAAGACAGAGTTGCATTTATATATATTAATAGATAGTATATCGGATAATAAGAACCGTATCATAGCTAACTTTAGTTTAATTAATCCTGGTTTAAATAATGTTACAAGTCACATAATCAGGCCGAGACTATGTAAAATGCAGACGAATCACATGTGAGTCACGTGTCCAGTGAAGGCAAAATAAATGTGGCCTGCTTCGTGGTGTCGCCATGCAGCAACCAAAACAAAAACACACAACAAGGAGTAACCAACGTTGCATTGATGCCGTGACCCCGAACTCACACAGTGGTCCTCAGTACGTACTCGATAGGACCACCTAGCTGTGTAAAGTATGGTGTGACCGTAGTGAAAGGCATGGCCAGCAGGCGTTGAAAGGGGTCTGCGTGATCGTAAAGAAAGTGGAGAATGTAGCACACGTGAAACGGCTCAATGTATAACAAAAAATAACACAATGTGGAACAGAAGAAGAGCGATTACGCTGTGCATCTTGGGGGGATGGGAAAATGATTACTTAGTACCACGACAGTTTGTGAGGTAAACAAATTATGTTACTTGTCGTTTTGGCATCATAGAAATGGGCAAGGACGCAACGCAGGAAGTCATATGAAGTTGTAATCATAGGACGACACACCAAAATAAGTTAAGGACCAAAATAAAATGTTCTCACTATTTTCCCAGTATCTTTAATTGATCGATGATTGATGTGTTATTAAATAACAGTGTACTATATATTATAACACAACTCATCTATATAACAAGCGCAACTTTACACTTCCATACCAGATAACGCTTATAGTAGCGGCACCAAATACTCACAAGACTGAACTAATAACTGAGAAATAGCTGTTTGGCTTAATTATCAACAAGGCAATGAGCTTATATTTAACGATACACTCATAAGTGCATTCATTTTTTTAGACAAAGAATTGATTGAGTTATCTAGAGGAAATATACAAAATGCGTTCTAAGCCACTAGAGGGGGCTGCTTAAGCACCCGGCACACCCCACTTCCCGCGCCCCTGGAAATGGGGTGATGTGAAGTTAGTATCAACCGCCTTCTTATTATTGTAGATTAAATTGTAATGTTTTGGCTTGATGGTGCTTCGGTGAGGTCGCAAAATATTCTTCTGGTGCCCCATGTTGCCTGCTCCTGTTACGAGGGCCACAAGTTGTGTTTTTAACATTTTGGAGCACTTTTTATTAACGTACTTATTGTTCCCAAGGAGAAACCGACTTTGTCTTGTATTGTTTTATTAGTCCCATTGAATTACTATTGTGCTCCTGTGCTGTCCTTAAAGACCAAACTAATTAGCTTGCTGTTCTGTTTTTCCTGCCACTTTTTGTTGGCTGCTTGCTTTGTTCGTTAAAAAAGAAAAACTCACTTGTTGTGTTTGCCCTTGCCTTATGCTATTTATTTTTCCTTTGTCCTGTTATTCATTTCATGTTTGAGCATGGCCATAGGGTTCAATGACAGTTTCACAATGACTTGCTCTCAGGTTTATAGACAAGTTAATGTTATTATAAATAGTTGAAAAAAGACAGTGAAAAAAAACAGATAGGATTAAAAAAAATATTGGACACTTCCATTATGCTGTCACACGTGTCATAAATATTTAGTTTGTGAATAAAATTGCTTCTAACATGTATGCAAGATCCATTGATTTATTATGTTTTTGAAAACCTATAATGACTAATAATCCCCACGGAAACAAAGAAGAGTGTCAGTTTGTGGATATCTAACCTTTTTTGTACAACTTTCAGGTCATTTGGGGTGCTCCTGTGGGAGATCTTCTCCTTGGGCTACATGCCCTACCCCAGTCGCTCCAACCAGGAGGTCTTGGAGTTTGTCACCAACGGGGGAAGGATGGATCCGCCTAAAAACTGTCCTGGGCCTGTGTAAGTTAAGCAGCTAGAGGCACATTTTGACATTTCTATACATGGTATTTACAGATGCAGAATTAAAAGGTTGTCAGAATTAAAATATTTTTATAAAATAAAAAGTAGATGTGTTTAGTATAAACGTTATTATTTTAAGATATATCATTTGGACAGAATATTTGGCATTCATTATGGTATTTAAATGAAAGAACAGCTGGATAGCTGTTGACCTCTTAACAAGCTCTCCAGTTCAGGACCCTCTGAAAAGCTTATTAGCTCTCCGGGATCCTAAATGTACATGAATTTAGTTAGTTCTGTGTAAATAAATGGCTGCAGGCTTGGGAAAATATCCAAATAAGGCTAAACATATTCAGCATTTTTGTATTTTTTGGTGTATCAATATTTCCAGTATATCGTCCTCTGACTATGTGATTGCCTCACTGTTTTCTCTCCCTACTCATTTCTCTCCCTTCTCTCCTCCATGTTCCCTCTCTCTCTCAGATACCGGATCATGACCCAGAGCTGGCAGCATCAACCTGAAGACCGGCCCAACTTCTCCACCATCCTGGAGAGGATAGACTACTGTCTGCAGGTGATCTATCGCCTCTATAGCGTTCTGGCTCTGCACCATCAAGGCGATGCCCAGGGCCTCACCGGTGTCCCCTTTCTCCCCTTTCCTGTTATGATATCAAATATTTCGTGGTCTTAAAAGAAAACACCACCAACAATTCATATTTAAATGTTCTTCCCGGGTCCGTAGCCGGGTCAATACGTACCTATCATCCCTGCGTGCATGCACTCACTGTGTGCAGTGGTACTTTGTTCGTATAGGATGGCCCGACGGAACCAAACTGGGTTGAACATAGAAACAACTATCATTTTTCCTACTTAAACCTGGTATCTACGTAGTTACACAAAATCAAATGCGCAAGTGATTGTTTGCTTCTAACTTATTTGGTTCCGTGGTGTTAACTTATGCAAACAAAGTACCACTGCATGGATGCCGGCGAGGAAGGTATGTATTGACTTGCTAAGATCAAGGACATTCAAATATGAAGGAACTGAAGCATTCCTTCCTTTGACAGGATCCTGACGTGGTGAGTACTCCGCTGCCGGTGGAGTATGGGCCGGTGCCAGAAGAGGAGGAGCATGCAAGCACCGATCCCAGCGGCGCGGCAGTGCCAGAAGTTCTAGTGGTCGGTCCTATAGCGGCGCCCCGAGGGCAACCGCCACCACCCTCATATCCAAAGGAGGACAACCAGAGAGGTGAAGAGGTGGCATCCAGCAACACTGTGGCATCGGATTCCAGCAAAATCCTGCAGCCCACCTTGCTATGCCCGCATCAGCGGCAGCCGCAGCAGGAATCAGTTGCCACGTCTGGAGCCTGTGGCAATGACACGCCTGCGACAACACTAACCTGTGAAGGTGGACACGTCAATCTGGCCTTTGGGCTGCAGGGCCATCACCACCAACACCAGGTTCCCGACAAGGACCCGCAACGGAATGGAAAGCCAGCATCTAGCCTGTGGAACCCTACGTACGGTGCTTGGTTCCTACAGCAGCAGCAAAGGAAGCAGCAGGCAGCCGGTAGCCGTGTGCCGGGTGAGGGACAAGAGACGACTGGAAGGACGGTCGCTGAGGCAGCCGGTGCGCTGGGTCTGCAGCACGGGCATGCCCAACTCAAACACCACTTACAGATTCTCCACCATCACCAACAGCAGAACATGTGCCGGCCTCTGCTGCCGCCTCCGCCTCCTGCTGGGTCGTCAGCACAGTCTCCGCTGGTGCTTGACTCCGCAGCACTGCACCCAGTACCGCTCTACAGACTGCGGCGATTCCCTTGCGGGAACATCGGCTATGGCTTCCAAGAGTCATCCAAAGCAGTCGCTACTGCCGGGGTACCCCCTCAACAGCAGGCACAGCTGCAACTCCAACAGTTGCATCCTTCTGTTGCAACGTCTACCGTCACCACCACCACGACCACCGCCACCGCGGCGCCCTCGTCTGTGCCCTCGGGAGCACTGCCGAGGGGAAGCCAACTCCTCCCGGAGGACAGCCGGCCTCTGCTGGTAACCTTGGGGACAGTGCACGACCCCCGCATACCTTGCTTGGAGGGTCACAATGCCACTGTGCTTTAGCCAGAAGTTGCATCTGGTTTTGTATCTCACTCTTTGTCGCAGACACGCCTCCCAAACCATGAATGTACAGGAGGGAAAAAAAAACCTGCATCAGGGGAACAATTTAGGCGGAATGTTTGTGGACATTGAAAGAGGAGTAAGTGCCGCACAGCACGATAGACCTCCTCTGGCCCGATCATTGGAAACATAACATCAGGATTTGCGTTAATCACCGCAAAATATGTTTGGCTCTCCAAAAAAAAAGGTTACATTCCAGAAATGCTCACACCACCATCAATGTTACATCAGGAGGCTTGGCTAACATTGAAGTTAGCCATTACCATCATGATATTATTCACTCATAGTGCCGGGATTGCGGGTTTGATCGCTAATCCTTTTTTCTTTCTTGCAGCTTTCTAATGGTCCCGTTACGCTTCTGCCGTTATTATTTTGTAATCCACAACAGTTTCTTTTTGTGATTTAATGTGCCATCCATTATTGGCAATTAACATGTTGGTCATGTCTTATAGCCACTCAGGTCGCTTCCTCAGTAACTCTTGAGTGGACTGTATAGTTGAGGAGGGCACTTGTAGGGGATAGGGGGAGATTTCGGAAAAGCCACGGTGTGTGGTATATGCCAGTCTATGACCATAGTGAAAGGGATTACCTGGTTTCACCTTCTAATGGCTTCATGCCTACCGATGCTGCTGATGGTGCCAGTCAGACACTTTGATGGTAACGACACCCGGCTGGGTTTATTTTAGCTCGCAAATCAAGTGAAATAATTTTATCACATCAATGTCCGTCGTGTGGAGACGCTGGATTAGTTTGAAGTGACAGTGGCGCCATTACCAAACAATGCTGACACTACCTCATCGCCACAGAATTTGGAATTCATCAACACTTCTCTCTCTGAAGGATTAAAGATAGCCAGACCTTTAAAATCCAAACATCAAACATCTATGTTGTTTGAACTCATCAATCAACAGAATTTCAAATGTTAGTGCTATGGTGTAGCCGTCAATCAAAACCAATGATGCATATTTAACAATTCATTATTTTTTTTTCCTTTTTATAGGGATTTTTTGGGTGCAAGCGCCATTTTTCATTCTTTATAGAGAGAGATAGTTACAGTATCTGTCTTTCAGCACCTACGTCCAACATAAAATACTTACTGGCCTTCGGCCACATTAACCCTTAAAGATTAGCACTGATGTTTGAAGGTCCACCAAATATCTACGATTGATATCTGAACACAGCTTATAATGTAAAGAAGAGGATCTCTACTATCTAGGATACATTGTCATTAGAATTCTGCATTCCAAAAATGTTCATATATTTTGTGGTGAGTCTGGGGTTTCTGTAGGACGTCTGTGGAAGTCTGTGACGCTGAAAAGTGTAAAACAATGGGCAGAACAATCAAGAGAAAATGATCAACATAATTTTCCTTTTCTTTTTGAGGCACATAGACCAGTTTCCATTTATATTGATTGTGTGAATGTAGATCAGAATCCGAATACTTTATTGATCCCAAAGAAAAAGGATGTATTACTTACATATTGGCTGGGCAGCATGTGTCAAGTTGTGTCAGAGGAGAGGAACTCACAACGACTATATACAGGGTTGAGAAGACTACTATTAAAATGTAATCCATTACAATTACAAGTAGGGGTGCAACGATTAACTGCTACCCCATATATGTCCATGCAAATTTGATATTAATAGATAATTTTGAACATAATTTAATTGAAAAACATGATTATGAAGGAAAACATAGATATTATGATACAAATGTATTGTAATGACTGTCAATAAGTGTAAATTCTGATTAGACTTTACTCAGATTAAACAGATTAGTCAACTCTATCACTGATTAATTTAATATTAAAATAATTGTGGTTTTTATTTGCAGCTACTTCTAGTTACAAGTTACTCATAAAATGTTTCAATCATTAACAAAATGCCATCACAACATTACAAAAGTCAATTAATAGCTTGCATTCTGTTACTTTTAGATTATGGTTAAATTTGATTTCTTCCATTCTGTGTTTTGGGGCTAAATGCGGTTCCATGAATGTCCGAAAACGTGTGTTTGTGATGATCTGTAAATGACGGGTCTGCTACATGCACATTTACAAGCAGCGTTGGGAAGGGGTTACTTTTGGATTACCTCTATTTGATTTTTTTTAAGGATTAGCTATGTACTGTACATGTAACCGACATGTTGGCAAATATAACTAATTAGGGTGGATTGCCCTAATGTGAGCCATTTTTTGCAATGCCCTAATGTGGGACAGTCAGTTGCCCAATGCAGTACAGTGAAATGTAATGTTGAACCTAATGAACCTCGTGTAACACTTGATCCTAATGTTAGACACATTGCCATAGTTTGCTTTTACCATAGTTTCACTGACATCTATTACTTTAAGAAGGAGCCAGAGCCACTGAAGCTTAGGTGTCCCACTTTAGGGCAATGTACCCTACTTTTTTTTTTAAAGGCAAATGCAAGGTCCCAACCCAGTGTCTATGTGTGTTTCCAAAGCTAGTGTGGGGAGAAGTGCAAAGGAAATGATTGAATGTTAACTTTTCTGTCAGTCAAGCTGCTTTCACCGAGCACACAATCAGGGACATTTCAGCAGCCTGCACATCAAACTAAATTACATGTTGGGAAAGGTCAAGGTAATATGACAGCCCCAAGTGGCTACTAGGAGGAACTCCACACTGTTGGTGCAAGGACACACTGTGCCGACTGTTGACTTAACGGAAAACTCCACAGAAAAGTCATACTGAAATATGTTCTTCCCTGGTCTTGGACAAGTCCATATGTATATACCTATCTTGCCTCTGTCCGTGCATCAGTCAGGCCCCCAGCAGAGCTTTGTTAGCATTTCGTTAGCATAGCTTAGCCTGCATAAAACCAAATGGAGGTGAAGATATATATCACCAACTAAAAATCAACGCTTTTGATTTTGTGCAACCAAACTTTGGTTGTGTAATAACATAGGAGAAAAGAGCAAGAGGTTAGTTTCCTCTATCTTTAGTCTATGAAGCCAAAGTCCCGCTGCACGCAGAGTGAGTGCACTTGTAAGATAGGTATGTACTAGTTAAAATCAGGGAGGAACGTAATTCAGTATGACATTTTGGTGCCATTTTTTTCTCCATTGAATCCATGCTTGATGATCATATATTTTGCTGGTTGACCTTGTAGATTTAAATTGTATGACGTTATCCTATGAAATAAGATATATCTAAAATATATCTAAATATGTGTTTTGTGATGCCAGCTCTTTCTGTGTGTGCCACATGACTATAGCCTCGCAAGCCAGAACAAATTAATTAAATTAATTGTTGAACGATTCGTTTGCTCTTGCTTGCCAGGATATCACATGGCAAGGTATACAATATAGAAACACTATAACTATAATATGGACACAATTTTGTGA
>OMKY01248012.1:0-12541 GCA_900302395.1 Bregmaceros cantori | reverse complement strand
CAGTAGCGTCTGAGATTTCGGTCACTAGAGTTGCCGCTGTCAAAATGATTATAAAATATAATTATAAAAATATAATTATAAAAAATATAATTATAAAAAATATAATTATAAAATTCAACAATCGTCAAAGAAGTTAAAAGTACTTACAGCCGAGTTGGTCGCTATTGACACTCACCGTGCCATTTTTTTAAAGTTTAAGTCATTTTTCTAAAACGTCTCGCAATGCATTATGGGTTATATTGCTCCGTCTAGGGTACATCGATGCTCACTACTTTTCGCGGTGCATTGTGGGATACTTTCAGTGCACTATCCCCCGACCTGTGGTCGGGGGACGCGCTCTCAACATTAGCTATTTCCATTCTGCCTTCGGGATATTGATTTGTAGCATTCCATGGTCAGACATAGACGACCAATAAATACACGTTTTCCAGGGAAAACATTTTCAACAAGTCGAAAGAACAAACTGCTGCCATCAATCCACACCCCCTCCACTAGGCCAACTTTGACTGGCAGTTCATTCTTTGTTTTTTTACCTGGGCCAAGGTTTCCAATAATTGCATTAATTTCCAGAAAACATTGCCTGCAGCCACCAACATCATTTTAAATGGTAGGCCCATTTAATTTTTTATTTATTTTCTTTTAAAGTTATTTTTCCCGGCGTCAGCGCCGTTTCTCCATCTTTATTGGATAGGATTAGTGGGAAACTGGGTTGAAGAGATCGGGGGTAGACATTGCAGACAAGTCGACGAGCGGAGTTGAACTCGCGACACTGCGGACGCTGCGGTAGACACAGCATTCTCTAACATGAATGGGGTTGCGTTAGGTGCGGTGTCCATAACCACTCGGCCAACGCGGACCAAACTCCCTTCAAAATACTCTCAAACCGCTGGTGACTAAAGCCACTTTTCCACTACAAAAAAACTCAACACACAGTTTGCCGCATCTCAGTAAAGTTTTGTTCATGTAAAGGTGAATGTGTTTCCACTGTTATTAGCGCGGCCACGAGGGGGTGGTGCCAATTTTTAAAAACTCAATTTGCTACGCCAGTGGCTCACCCCACAGTGACACCCCAACACATAGGCGTCGGCATGGCGCATTCATTAACACATGAATTCACAACACTACCCGCGGTGTGCTGTGGCCGCTGTATAGCATGAGAGAAGGAGCGCGGCCATGAGGGGGTGGTGCCAATTTTTAAAAACTGAAAATTTGCTACGCCAGTGCTCACCCCCAGCCCTGCGCGTGACACCCCAACACATAGGCGTGGCGCATTCATTAACACATGAATTCACAACACTACCCGCTGTGTGCTGTGGCCGCTGTATAGCATGAGAGAAGGAGCGCGGCCATGAGGGGGTGGTGCCAATTTAAAAAAACTCAATTTGATACGCCAGTGCTCACCCCCAGCCCTGTGCGTGACACCCCAACGCATAGGCGTGGCGCATTCATTAACACATGAATTCACAACACTACCCGTTGTGTGCTGTGGCCGCTGTATAGTATGAGAGAAGGAGGGGGGGGGGGATACCTGCAGAGTCCTGTCTGCGTATTGTCCGCCTTTGTTCTATCGATGCGTGATGTAATTGGCTGGTCACGTTGCGCCACCGGCTTGGAGTGTGACGAATCGGCGACCAGCAAACATGGCCACCGACGGCCACATTCCAGACCCACACCTGAGGGGGTCCTGAAACCTGGCCTATTTGTGCTTGTGGAGAAGCGATTTTCCTGCTGGATGTGCGTGTGAACTGCACCCTGCTGGCCTTAAGTCTGCGGAGAAGTGGATTGACTGACCTCGAGGCTGCCGACTCGGGTGGAAGATCTGCAGGTCGAAGGGCTGGGCACTGGTCTTCTGGATCACCGTGACGTTGGCGCCGGTCCACTTGTTGGCCCGTGCCAGGGTGTTGGTCCGCCAGTCCGTCCAGTACACGCTGCCTCCGAACAGCGACACGGCAAACGGGTGCGACAGGAACTCGTGGCCTCGCAGGATCTCCAACACTCCGGAGCCGTCGTACAGGGCTGAGTAGATAGCGTCAGAGCTGTGGAGAGATCGAGACCTTAGAACTTTTATGTAGTAAAAATAAATATCTTATTTATTTATTACATTATTTACGTTTCATTCATATATTATTATTATTATTATTATTATTATTATTATTATTATTATTATTATTATTATTATTATTATAAGCGTAAGCATACTTTATTTCGTCACAGATACAGTGAAATTCATCCTCCGCATTTAACCCATCCCTGAGGAGCGGTGGGCAGCCGCGTGCGCAGCGCCCGGGGGCCAACTCCAGATTCTGAGCCAATGCCTTGGCCAGGGGGCACTGACCGGAGCAGCTTAACTAGAACATGTTTTTGGTGGTGGGGGACGCAGACACGGGGAGAACATGTAAACTCCACACAGAAAGGACCTGTCCGGTTTGGGATTCGAACCCAGGACCTTCTAGCTGTGAGGCAGCAATGCTAACCACTGCGCCACCGTGCTGCCCAATGTTGTGTAAAAGGTGATCATGATGTCACTCAGCAGGCTGTACTTCCTCAGATGGTGCAGGAAGTGCAACCTCTTCTGCGCTGTCTTGCAGACTTTACCAATGCGAGTGAACCACAATTCCTTTGTGATATTGTATCCCAGGAACTTTAAGGCGCCCTGAAGATGCTGTGGATACCAAGATAATAGTAATCCTGAAACGAGTTGCGTTCTCTGCCAGATGATCTCCGATTTGATGTGTTTATGCTCTAGGGTCGGTTCATGAACTGATTAGATTTGGAGGCTGACAATGTGGCCAAGTTTTTGTTTGGTCCATAACTTCTAACCGGGGGGATGGATTTCCCCCTTTTTTTGTCTTGTTTTTGGCAATATCCCGTAGCAGTTAGGATGACTACATAGGCCTGGTTGTAACATACCTTTAGCTCAAACATTTGTTGTCCAATATATAATTGCCATCTTAGTGCAACATGTTTTGGTGGAAAGTACTAATCTACTATTGTGTAGAATCTCACCCCACAGCGCCATGAAGATTGAGAAGAAGACGGTGGCCGGGTTATCAAACAGGTAGCTCGCCCGGGCCGTGCCGCACGCCGTGCTCAGAGTCCAGTAGCTGCACACCTTGTCGCACAGCGGACACATGGTGATGTTGGTCTTGGGGTTGCATATCTCCATGCTGCAACAACACATCACACCATCACTGCACATTTACAACTCGCTGCATCTCTAGGGCCCAAAATATTATCATTGACAAAACCCAACCTGGCACTGCCCTGTTTGCCCTGTTGCCCTCAGGAAGGCGCTACAGGTGCATCAGCATGAAAACAGCAAAACAGTTTCTTCCCGGCAGCAATCAGGACCCTGAACTCACACATGTGAGAAATGGGGACTGCATCAACTTATTTGCACAGCGTCTTTTGCACATGTTGCTCATATGTCCTTGATGTATTTTTGTGTTTTTATTGTTGTTGTCTTTTTATTGTTGGTTTTTATTGTTTTTATCAATAGACTATTACTAGAAGTGCTTACACTGAGGGTGGGCTCTAAATTTGGTTGTATGGATGCACAATGACAAATAAAGTATTCATTCATTCTTTTTTTTTAAGTTATTCTGTACAGCATCAGCTCTGTTTTTCCATCTTTTATTGGATAGGATTAGTCGGAAACTGGGTTGAAGAGATCGGGGGCAGACATTGCAGACAAGTCGACGAGCGTAGTCGAACTCGCAACACTGCGGACGCTGCGGTAGACACAGCGCCACTAACGTGAATGGCGTCGCGTTAGGTGCGGTGTCCATAACCACCCGGCAAACGCGGACCCCAAAGTATTCATTCATTCTTCATCGGAAAAATCACATTGCCATCTTTACATAGAGTTAGGGTCGATGGCCAAATCCATGTCTCGGCTTAGTCTGGTAGACACGGGTCTTGGCCTCGCTCACAGCTCATGACAATAGCAATACTCACAGTGGAGCATGTTCTATGTGATATATCATGATGATTTACGTAACACTAATCAGGGGGTTGGGTGAAAGGCATTAGGCGTGTGCGGACCCAGGAAGAGGTTCGATTCTGCAACTGCCTGTGCCAATTGCTGTGATGAACTGAGAACCTGAATAGGATAGGGTGAGGGCACTTTATTTAGTCACACATATAGACATGTACAGTGAAATTCTTCCTCCGCATTTAACCCATCCCTGAGGAGCGGTGGGCAGCACCCGGGGCGAAAACTCCAGATTCTGAGCCAGTGCCTTGGCCAAGGGCACTGCGTAGAGAAAGGTTAACTAACACATGTTTTTGGTGGTGGGGGAAACCGGAGTGCCCGGAGGAAACCGATGCAGATACGGGGAGAACTTGTAAACTCCACACAGAAAGGACCTTTCCGGGTTGGGAGTCGAACACAGGACTTTCTAGCTATAAGGCAACAGTGCTAACCACTGCACCACCGTGCTGCCCAAATAATCAATGATGTACTGTATACGTCCCGCTCTGGTCATTGGAGAACGGGTGAGTTGTAAATATAGGGTTTATCGCTGCTTCTAGCGCGTTTCGGGGATATCCCTTTAGCAGTCGGCACTGACTGCATACCCCTAGTTCAGTATGAATTTGTGGTGGTGTTTATCTTTAAGGCAGCCCAGGAAGACCTGGTTGGAATGTGTTACACTCACCTGGGTATGTTGTCGTCCACGGTGGCACAGCCATACAGGAAGACAATGACTCCCACTACGGATGCTGGGATTAGCATCTGTGTGTAGAGGCCCAGCCACGCAAAGTACAGACCGATCTTCTCACCAAAGTACTTCCTACAAGAGCAAGGAGTCAGGGAGAGCAGCATCATCATAATCAGATGTCACCAGGTCCACCTTAGCGATCACAGAAGAAGATATATATTCTTAAACCCCTGGAGTGTAAGGCCTTCCAGAGAAATTGATGCAGTTTGCAACGCCTTGAAATTGTCAAATATGTCAAGTAACTGTAAACACCTACGCAAAAGTGACACATGTGGTTGTAGTCTAAAAAGCATTACAAAAATTATATGAGATTTAAGTGAATGTAAAACAAACACATTTTATTTATATTGAGTGTAAACACAAGTGTACAAAAACAGGATTAAGAGGTCTTCAAATAGTGCATTTTTTTTGTATCACCTATATGTTTGAATGACAATAACAGAGTTACAGATGTGTTTTTGGAGAAGTGTTAAAAATCCTGCCAGCGGGGACTCCAGAGAGTTATAGTCCTTTATAGTTGACTTAGGGTACCTCATCATAGAGATCATTTAATCCTTGGGCATTGGTTTTCCATTTCACTGTGAAATTTCAGGGGTGTGTTAGTGGCTTGGGTTAAGGTTAAGTGCTGAATCACCCTTGGCCAAATGCTAGAGAGCGCGAGGAGAATAAAGTTGGACATTGGAAAATCATGGATTCATGGGGTCCATCACGATTCGGGTGGATGGATTTGCCCCAAATGTATTTAGCTTTGTTTTCACGCTTGTTGTTAAGATAAAGCATAAATATTCCATTTCATATAAATCATAAAATCTTTCAAGACTAACATGACGTCCCGAGTCATGTGGTAATGACCAGATAGCATCCTTGCTCGTAAAGGAAAACACCACCGAAAATTCATACTGAAATATGTTCATCCCTGATCTTGGCTGATTCGATACAAACCTCTTTTGCTTTCATGTACGCATTCACTCCGGAGCGCCGCAGTACTTTATTAGCATAGCTTAGCTCCCCAGACCAACACAGGGTCAAGTTAAGAAGCAAGTGAAATTTCCTACATTTGATGTTGTGTCACCAAACCTTGTGGAATGCAACAACTCACATAGACTACCTGATTTAAATTTGGGATGAGATTGTGACATCAGGGCTCCTCCCATTGGCAGCAAGGTTTCTGCCAGTGGGAGGAGCAAAACCTCCTCATTTCTGGAGGAACGATGCCAGCTAGACACAGAAGGTGTTGTTTACACTCCCATATGTTCTTCAAATTTTATTATTATTTGGCATGTAGTACAAATTACTGTCAACAAGAAGTAAAAAAGAAAATAAAAGCACGGCAGGAAGAGGCAAGAAGCCCACAGGCTTATACACGGTCTCTACCTATAACAGTGTGAGTGAAAAATACCACTTTAACATATACATATACATACACACATACATATATATGAAAATATACACCGTGCGTTCCCATGTTCCTCCCCTGTGGAAGTCGGAGTGATTTTCAAGTTATTCTTTTCTTTCACTGTGCTTCCTATTATTTGTGTTTGAGTAGTAATCTGTTGTGTGATTTTAGTGTGATCTTAGTGTGTGGGTGGCAGTAGAAGCAGTGCGCAGCAGAAGCTTTTTGCTTCCGTGTTTAACTGTCGGCTTCCTACATCGTAATGAGCTATGCCCAAAAACGCAAACACAACCAATGGTCGTAGCAGACTCGAACACAAGTCACATGCTTTCTCGTCCCTATTTAGAAAAATGTTTAGTGTGTTTAATTAGTTCCTTCTATCTTCACCCCCATTTGAGTCCATAGGGCAAAACTATGCTATTGTAAGTTGTTATGGGCATGTGACTTGAAGAGTCACGCCTCCATTGTCCTGATTGGCTGCAAGCTGTGACATCATCGGAAGTCCCCTCCCATCGGCTATAAATCAGTGATACTTCCTCATGTGTGGTGTCCGGCCATGTTTCCCTGCTTAGCTCATAGCTTAGCTTAGCTAGCCGATACTGCTGGCTGCAGAGTGAGTGCATGCACAGAAGCAAGAGAGTTATGTAAAGACTCGGCTAACAGCGGGAAAGAACGTATTTCACTATGGATTTCAGATGGTGTTTTTCTTTAAATAAGGAATTGCTCAGAATTGCTGACCGTACAAGACCGATGGGTTGGTATTTGTAGAAGACACTGTAGCTGGCCCACTCCTCGTACAACAGCTGCAGGATGAAACAGAAAAAACATCTGTTAATAGCATACAGAGGTGTCAAAAGTACCCAGATTTGTAACTTGAATAGAAGAAATATGCATTTGTACAAATACAACTCCAGTTACTTGAGTCAACGTAAAATGTACAGGCTGAAATGTACTCAAACACATTTTCAAGAGTAAAAAGTACAAAAGAAAATTAGCCAATTATGTCAAGAAATCTATAATTGATAATGATAATTTCAAATAAGCTTTTGTAGTCATTTTAGTGTAAAGATACATATTGTACAATATGTCAACGTAGTCATGTGGTGTTTACATTTGGCTGTATTTACTAATGCTAATAGTTCTTGTAGATTGTTGTCTTGGCTAAAGACGCAAACAGTACTAAAGAGTATATTTAAATATTCTATTAAAAAGTCTGTTTTCAGAAAGTAAGGAGTAGAAAGTACTATTTCGGTTGAAAATGTACTCAGTACAAGTACGCGCTCATCCCTTAACCCACCCGGAACAGGTTGAATAGGTTAGTGAAAATATTATTGTTGAAATGTTTTTTTCTAAATTTGTGGACGTTTGGCCGAAGAATGCTAAGTAGGGTCTCCATATTTAGAAAAAAACGTTCTATTAAAAAAAACGATCAATTTAGAGTGTGTGTATCAACATATTTATGCACTCATATCTTTGGTCATTTATTTACTTGTGTTTTTTTTTTTTTCACTTTTAAAAAGTTGTAATTGTTCACATCGCAGCAATAGCCTATAGTCAGCATTGTACCTTGCGGTCGTTGGGCTCTGCTTCACTGCTGACATCGCCCTGGGCAATGAAATAGAGAAAAGAAGAAGAAACGTTTTATAGCACGGTGAACGCCCGCAGTCAATTCATCTTCCTTGAAACATGGCGAGGGACATAAAACGTGTCAAAGTGCGACGTGTTTGAAGCAAACCTTCACACACACTATCTTCAACCCGTGCCAAACAAAACAAACAGCTGCAGAAACTGGGTTGAGGGAACAGAAACCACGCGCACACGACATCATGATAGTACTAAGAGTTTTTTACGTTGAATAGTTTCTCAGGTGGTACTCGATATGAAAAGTTTGACAATGACTCAAAAAGCGGCAACAATTCTTTACATTACAGTTTGTAATGTAAAGAAGAGGATCTCTTTTGTGATTATAGTTTTCTACATTGTAAAAACATTCCTTGCGCGAAAGAGTTAATAACATTACATTTTTGCCATTTAATTTTTTTTTTGTCTATTTAGTTTAATAATTGTCCACTGCTTGGTCATTTAAATGATGTTTAACTGCAACTGTGCATAGAAGTAGGCCTGATTAATTATTATTGTTTACCACTAATATTATATTTGATTGTTGAATGTTCCTTACATCATGAAGGGGATATGCTGCTGTGTAGATGCCACTGCATAGGAGACTTGTTAACCCTGAAAGAAATCACAGGAGTTCCAAAAGGAGTACATTAACTTGTAAATGACGGTTAAGGACACAACGTGAGGTGATGTGCTAAACAGTGACGTGGCAGTCTCTTCATCTAGGTTGGCTGCTGATGATGATTTGATGATGACTCATCTATTTCAACAGATATGGGCAGAGTAGCCATAAAAATGACTCAAGTAAAAGTATTGTTACCTCAGCAAAATATTACTCAAGTAGGAGTAAAAAGTAGTCATCCAAATAGTTACTCAAGTAAAAGTAAAAAAGTATTCCACAAAAACGTTACTTAAGTAGCGAAAGTACTGAGTAACTTTCAGTTTAAAAAATGAATTAAAAAAATTCATGGAAAAAAATGATCACCCGAGAAAGAGAGCCTGAGAGAGAGACAGAGACCGAGGGGGTTGAGAGAGAGAGCGAGAGACACCAAGAGAGAGAGAGCGAGCGAGAGAGAAAGCGCCCGAGAGAGAGAGATGACATCAACATATGTGCCAACAGTACGGGTGTTGCTAAAGGCAGAGTTAATGTACCGAGTACTTTTTACTGACATCTCAGTAAAAAGTAGTTATTTTTACCTCAAATTTACTTGAGTAAAAGTAGAAAGTAACTTGTGAAAAATGTACTCCAAAAGTAAAAAAGCACACAAAAAAATTGTAACTGAGTAAATGTAATGCGTTACTGCCCATCTCTGAACAGTTGATCTTCCTTTCTGTGATTGATTGCTCATGTCTGGCTGGTGGTGAGGGTTCGCGAAGCACCGCCCCCCATATGGTAAGTAGTCAAACCACCGTAGTCTCTAAGCGCTGCTTTCTATGGCCATCTTGATGGTACAGACGCCAGACAGCTGGGACCAGATAAACTGAAATTGGAAAAACAAGAAAAAACCTTTTCCACATTTTTCCTTCTGTGACGTCTTCTCACATCTTTGGCGATGGCGCTGGAACGAGTACTGAAAAATTGTAATTGAGTAAAAGTATCTTTACTTTGCTTAAATTGTACTCAGAGTAAAAGTAAAATTACCCATTGCAAAATGTACTCAAGTAAAAGTACAAAGTTACTTTATTTAAAAAGTAATGAGTAAAATTGATTTTCAATTATTTAATGCAAAAAAAGCATGAGTCATAAGTCAGAACAATTTGTTTTTTTAATATATTTTTTATCAATATTCAAATGACAGCTTTGTGTGATGTGCGATGCGTGGACGATGCGTTGGTTCTGGCTTACCTGGCTGTACAGGAGTTTAACTTTCCGCCCAAATTAAAAATGTTCACCATCCACCAACATGTTTTGTAATCAGTAACGTGAGAGGGCTCAAATGTAATGAGTTAAAAGTACTTAGGTAAACATTTACTTGAGTAAAAGTAAAAATTACACATCTCAAAAACTATTCAGAAAATTACAAATTACTCATAAAAAGTAATTCATTACAGTAATGTGAGTAAAGTTTAGATATGGCTTAGAGACGAGTAATACAGGGGGCTGGCATTTTGTCCAGTCACTCTCCAACACACTTCCGGTGTCTGTATGAGTTCCATTTAATCTCGTCGTAGTGGACCGTAGAAATGACACTGGAAGTGACTTTCAGAGACCGAAGTACTCCCCGAACTATTTGGTGGACTTTAAAACTTCAGTACAACTGTATTAACGTTTAAAACACCATTACATTCGCTTCCTTGTCTGTCCACAAGATGGAGCCCCAGATGCATGGGGCTTGATGACTGACAGTAAAAGTGGGCGGAAGTAGTCTCCCAGACACAGGATATGTTAAAATATATAGAGAACGAAAAAAATGTTTTTAACTGGTTTTGTGGATTCCATAATGTTCCGTTTCTGTTATGATTCGTACAGAGAGAGATAATAAAGAATTAAGGACTCAGTCAGGAATACTGTGAAAGGTTGGATGACTTAATGGCGACCCCGCCGTCATCTGTGTACTGCAACACAGGTAATCAAACACAAAACATTTGTAGCACGCGAAGTGCAAATGAAAACAACAACGATTGCACGCAGGCAATATGAGTCTCAAAACACGGAGAGTCAGTGTCTGTGACGAACTAGAAATGTCTTAGTAAAAGTACTCATCTCTGAGGTCTGGTCCGGGACCGCTGAGCCGGATCCAGAGGTGGAAGTGGAGAGGAAGGTTCCTACACGTTGCATAGAATCAGTGCCCGGAGCCTGCTTATGAAGGGGGAAGCCACCAATCACAGTGCCGCTCCGGAGCTGAGTGCGACGAGTCGCAGCTGTGTTCGTGCGGTCCACGAACGAACCCGGTGCCTGGGTGCCGCTCGTGGACGAGCGGCCCATGACACTTTCTATATATTTGAAGATTTTTTTTTCCGTTTCCGCTCCTCATAAAATTCCGTAAAATTCCATTCGTTTTCGGTTTTTGTTTTCATTCCTTGAACTAGTTCAAAGCCCAAGTTATGGTACCTATGAAAAAGTATGATTGCATCAGACAAGGTAAACATCTAAATCTAGAGTTAAGGGAGCGCCTACCACTGCTGAGATACCGTGTGGGCCCAACAGACGCCGAGTCCGCGGTGCTGTCGCCCTCAGTGCCGTACTGTTTAAAACACTTTATTTACAGCCGAACCGAGCCCACCGCAGTAACACGAAACAGCCCCCGCCGAGTCTGACAATGGAGTGGCGTCCAAATTGGGCGCCGGCGGGCGCCGTTGGCGTAGCGAATATGATGGAGCACCGTCGTGGGTGTTGATAGATAGGAAGAAGCACTTTATTCTGATAGAGTTGGTCGCTCTAATAGAGTTGGACGCTGCCTCCATGTTTGCTGGTGAGTGAGAGGGGCACTTACAGCGGCACGGAATCGGGCAATTTGTGTTTTTGTTCTTCGGCAGGCGGGGGAAGGGAGAGTGGGGGAGAGTGAGGGGGTGCGTGGCCGGCTCAGAGGGGGGTGGGATGTAGGCAGAGCGAGAGAGTGCTGAGAAAAATGTTGGTGAAAAAAAAAACATTTTTTTGGACGGCGGCAGGGGGGCACTTAAAAGCATTACGTTGAAAAAGTTGAAATCGATGGACGGTGTGTGTCGGTGTGTTGGTGTGTGTGTGTGTGCGCATGTGTGTGTGTGGGTGTGTTACCGTGGGTGGGTGTGTTTGTGTATATGGGTTGAGAAGGAGGTGGACGGAGGTAGCGGTAGAAAGTGTGTGGCGGGGGTGCAGAAGAAAGAGGTATGGATTATCACTACATCAACACCAGACGCTTAAAAACCCTCAGACCTGCCGTGTCACATGCTAATAGACCTCACAGATAAATCGCCGCAAAAGTACTGCAGACAAATCGGCAAAAAGTACCATCATCATTAACTACGTGGAAATATCGCCTTGCGCCGCCGCATCGAGCCGGGGAAATACAACTTTTTACAAATGGCCACCCCGGAAATGAATTGCTCTCATAGTTCATTCCGGACACGGACATCGCTTACACACGTCGTGTATGGAGCTATGGCCCCATACTAGCATTACAAACATTACATTAGGGCGGTAGCTCGTGGATATTTATTTTAAAATTGCAGATTCAGCAGCAACTATGATGATAAATAAGTCATATGACTTACTAATCAACAGATATGGGCAGAGTAGCCATAAAAACTTACTTAAGTAAAAGTATCGTTACCTCAGAAAAATATTACTCAAGTAAAAGTAAAAAGTACTCCATAAAAAAATTACTTAAGTAGCAAAAGTAAGTTTCAGTAAAAAAAAAAAAATACACCGAGAGAGAGGGGCTGAGAGAGCGGCCAAGAGGGAGAGAGCGATAGGCTACAGAAATGCACCACAATGTAATGAATTGTTTAGTGCGTCATTTCCAACCAGGGCTCCGAACCGGTTCAAGGAACCAAGATGGAAAACGAAAACAAACAGAAATGTATGGAATTTTACGATATTTTGGTGCCGGAACAGTTCCGAGAATGAAAAGGTTAAACAGAGAGCTGCCTGAACCGTTGGGGTTGGAGCGTTTTAATAATAATTTCGTTTTCAAGGCCTGTTTCCAGAGATGGCCAGTAACGCATTACATTTACTCCATTACAATTTTTGTGTGTACTTTTTTTTACTTTTGGAGTACATTTTTCACAAGTTACTTGAGTAACTATTTGGATGACTACTTTTTACTCCTACTTGAGTAATACTGACAATAACAATACTGAAACTAACAATATTTTTACTTTTTATGGC